>BKCP01004517.1:533106-594027 GCA_008636005.1 Striga asiatica | reverse complement strand
TGGGGGAGTTTACGTAGATTTTGCATGCTTATGTGGTGGACCGGTCTAGTGTAGGTTTTGTGTGTTTTTGTGAGTATGGACTTTGGAAATTTCAAGATTAGTTAAGACTTGTTTAATGAATTCGATGAGTTGTGATGTTGGTCATATGAGGCATAGCGTGATGAAATGCTTGGTCGATTACTTCGATTGGCATTCATATATCTACCTTGTGAGGTTTGAGCCTTATTTCTTTCTTGAGATACACTGGTCGTGCTCTTGTTTGATTAGAACTTGCCTTGAGTCTGCATCGAAATGAATCAATTTGAGTTGTGAACTGTGAATATGATTAAGGCATTTTTTTTTGTATTTTTCGATCCTTGTTTTTTCTGCAGTTATTCCCTAGTTGCCCTTTTGAGCCTAATTATTTTTTTTATATATATAACCTCGTGATGATGACATTGTTTAGTTTTGGGTTGAGAACGGGAGGGGATGATATTGGAGTTTTGTTTATATTCCAAGAAAAAAAAAGACGAAAAAGAAGATGTAGCCGAATGGATGTAAATGTCCAAAGAGGTTTACCGAAAAAAAAAAC
Source organism: Striga asiatica (assembly GCA_008636005.1). NCBI lineage: Eukaryota > Viridiplantae > Streptophyta > Magnoliopsida > Lamiales > Orobanchaceae > Striga > Striga asiatica. Next base: position 593,456 of record BKCP01004517.1, on the reverse strand, counting down.
AGAAAAAAAAGTGACCAAAAAAGGTCGCACACAAAAAAAAAGAAAAACAAAAAGCAAAAGAAAATAAACCGGGTGAAACGTTCGTTTTTAGGAGAAGTGTAGGGGAAGATCCGGTATGTTTGAGCAACCGGTTGAGCTTGAAGTTCGTGGGTTAGGAGTTTGAGTTTTGAATTCGAGCCACTTAGCCTAAATTTATCCTACCTATCCAAAGAGCCTACGTTACAACCCTGAAAAACCTTTTGATTCACTAGTTTCGATTTTTGATTAATTTAGAGTAGAAGTTAGACAATGGGAAAGCCTATAATTGAACTTGTTATCGACCAATTTGAGTGCACCTATCTTTATCTGTATAAGAATTTGAGTGAGGCACACATATATATTCCCATACTTGATTCTTGTTTTGAATTATGAGGAATGTGTTTTGTTCAATCTATACGAGTTGTGTGAATTATATGGTTAGTTGATTGATCACCATTCTAACATAGTTAATCGACGTTTAGAACCGAGAGGGGAGACGTCGGTCGATTTAGGCTCGTATAGAGTAGACATGTTCGTAAAAGTATTGTCTATGTGTTGCTTGTTTGAATGAATTTATCGTTTATGTTTGTGCTCTTGTTACGAAGAGTTATTGAGCATAGCCCTCTAGACGTGTAGGCTTGTGTAATCTCGTAACCGAACAAATAAGCGTTCAACATAGTTTAAGACTTGATGAGATTTCCCGACTCCTAGACCTTCTTCTTTTTCTATAGAAATTTAATTGTTATTTCTTTAAGTTGTTTTTCTAGTTCTAGATTGTTTTAGTTGATTCCCCAAATCAATCGTCACTAGAGTGTTTAGTACTTATTTTCTTTTCGTGTGTGATCAAGACCAACGCTAAATTCTGAACAGTCTTCCTCGAGAGATCGACTCGGGCAATGAATCCTTCGATTCGGTACACGGTAAAAAAATAAAATAATTTGCTACAACAAATTTGGCGCCGTTGCCGGGTGAAACGTTCGTTTTTAGGAGAAGTGTGGGGGAAGATCGTTCCGGTTTGATTTCGTTTATATGCATGATAATTGCTCAATCCTCTCGAGTTGTGCTTAGCCTAGGGTTTTTGATGATTGATCACCATCTTAATCTATTTAATTGATTTTAAAACTGAAAAGGGAGAAATCGTTCGATCTAGGCTCGTTAGGAATAAGCTTGTTCGTAATAGTATTGATTATGTGTTGATTTTTCAAGAATTACTCGTTAATGCCTATCCCCTTGTTACGAAGAGTTATTGAGGATAGATCTCTAGATGAGTAGTTTAGGGAGGCATTTAACCGAGCTCTTGATTGCTCGTTAAGTGTATTGAGAACCGGAATTGATCGACCCTGATACCCTAGCTCCTTTATCATAAATTCAGTTTGAGTATTGAGTTGTGAACTCGTGATTCCTAGTTTTGTCTAGCCTTTTCAATTACTCGCTTTTCAATTAGTAGTTGATAAACAAACCTCAAAACTTGATTTAGAATGTTTAGGATTTTCACTTCTTTTATTTTCCATTTTTGTGTTTGAATAATCGTACAAAATAATCCGGCTGACCTTCCTCGAGAGACACGACCCGGTGTCGAATCTTTTGATTCTATCCGTTAAAAATAACCGGGTGAACTGGGTTGAGAACGGGAGGGGATGATTTTGGAGTTTTGTTTATATTCCAAGAAAAAAAAAAAAAGAAGAAAAAAAAAAGATGTAGCCGAATGGATGTAAATGTCCAAAGAGGTTTACCGAAAAAAAACAGAAAAAAAAGTGACCAAAAATGGTCGCACACAAAAAAAAAGAAAAGAATAAAGCAAAAAGCAAAAGAAAATAAACCGGGTGAATCGTTTTTAGGAGAAGTGTGGGGGAAGATCCGGTATGTTTGAGCAACCGGTTGAGCTTGAAGTTCGTGGGTTAGGAGTTTGAGTTTTTGAATTCGAGCCACTTAGCCTAAATTTATCCTACCTATCCAAAGAGCCTACGTTACAACCCTGAAAGACCTTTTGATTCACTAGTTTCGATTTTTGATTAATTTAGAGTAGAAGTTAGACAATGGGCAAGCCTATAATTGAACTTGTTATCAACCAATTTGAGTGCACCTATCTTTATCTGTATAAGAATTTGAGTGAGGCACACATATATATTCCCATACTTGATTCTTGTTTTGAATTATGAGGAACGTGTTTTGTTCAATCTATACGAGTTGTGTGAATTATATGGTTAGTTGATTGATCACCATTCTAACCTAGTTAATCGACGTTTAGAACCGAGAGGGGAGACGTCGGTCGATTTAGGCCCGTATAGAGTAGACATGTTCGTAAAAGTATTGTCTATGTGTTGCTTGTTTGAATGAATTTATCGTTTATGTTTGTGCTCTTGTTACCAAGAGTTATTGAGCATTGCCCTCTAGACGTGTAGGCTTGTTTAATCTCGTAACCGAACAAATAAGCGTTCAACATAGTTTAAGACTTGATGAGATTTCCGGACCCCTAGACCTTCTTCTTTTTCTCTAGAAACTTAATTGTTATTTCACTAAATTGTTTTTCTAGTTCTAGATTATTTTAGTTGATTCCCCAAATCAATCGTGATTAGAGTGTTTAGTACTTATTTTCTTTTCGTGTGTGATGAAGACCAACGCTAAATTCTGAACAGTCTTTCTCGAGAGATCGACTCGGGTAACGAATCCTTCGATTCGGTACACGATAAAAAAATAAAATAATTTGCTACAACACTTTGCATCTTTATTTTTCTCTTTTGTTTTTGTTTTTGTTTTTGTTTTTCTTTTTGTTTTTGTCTTCTTCTCTTTTTCGTGGCTACGTGTGGTTGTTCTGTTATGCTGTGCAGGTAATATGAACTTCATTATCACGTGTACTCCTCCCTGCACTACCTCTCTTGGAACAATGAGCCGAGCTATTCCGCCGGGTACCACACTCAATCTTATCCGTACTCTTCTGAGCAGCGCTGGCACCATTTTTCGGTTGAGAAAACTTATGAGTCCCACGAGTTTAACGAGAAGCTCGACCAGATTCTTGATTTCATAGAGTCCAAATCAGTCCGAGAAGAAGAGGCCGCATACAATGCCAAACTTGATCTCATCCTAGATCGATTGATGGCCTAAGAAAAACGAGAGGAGAAGATTGAGCTCAGATGTACCCGTTTGAGCGAGCAAGTGGAGAATCTAGCAAGGTGCATCAACTCTATCGAGTCCCAGGCCGATGATCCCAAGGTTGTGGACCCCCACCCAGCACCCTTGCACTTCAATGAGCTCGGGGATGACTCTTCGGGGTACAATGCCACCTCATCCTCGAATGGATGATGGCCCGAGCAAACCGAGAAGGAGAGATTGAGCTCGAGTGTGCTCGATTGAGCGCTCAAATGGAAAATCTAACAGCACGTCTCGACTCTATCGAGTCAAAAGTCGACAACTCCCATCTTAGGGTTGGTGCCCAAATGTGTTTTCCGATGCACATGTGTGAGACCGAAGAGGAAGATGTTGCTCTCCAGTGGGACGACGATGTTTTGGAGGAGGAGATTCATGGACTTGATCATGTCACCATTTCTCGGGTCCCTCCTCCTGCTACCGAGATGGAGCATTCAACTTCAGAGCCATCACACTATGCTACCAAGTGGGCCAGATTTAGCTCGACTTGTTCCACGGATGTGCTCGTTATCCCTGAGGTTGATGACAGAGCTCGGGTAGGAAAAGCTCTATGTCAACTACTGGGGAATGCTCGTGCCCATGCCTGGTTCCTCCAGGATACAGCCACCCGGATCCACCGTGCCAGCCTTCTCGCCAAACTTCCCATACTGCCGCTTCTCGAAAATACAAAGGCGTGGCACAACCATTAATTCTTTTCTGGATCCTGGTTGATACACACGCAGGTTTCGTCAGGCTAATGACGTTAAACAAGCGCTTCTTGGGAGGCAACCCAAGTGATTTATTGCTTTATTAGATATTTTCCATTATGCTTTTTAGTTTTATATTTGAATAATGGGAGTTTTGGAATTCTGTGTTTTCCTTGGCAGGTACTAGTCGCGAGCTCGAGCAGGAGAATTGAGTTAAATGCTGAGTGTCGAGGTTCTGGGCTAAGCGTAGGCGTTCAGCTTGCACATGGATGCTTATTCTCCTCGAGGCATCTACGGTTTGCACACCCTTTTCTTTTTCTTTTTTTATCTTTTTGAGCTTGCTTACTCCTTCTGTCCATTCTTTTTAGTCTTGTATTCTAGCAGTAGTTGCTAGTATTGGTTCACTATATGAAAGTGCTAGGTCCTTTATTTGACTTCCTGTTTCGTGTTGAAGCAATGAGGACATTGCCTCATTTTAAGTGTGGAGGAGTTTACTTGGATTTTGCATGCTTATGTGGTGGACCGGTCTAGTCTTAGTTTTTTGTGTTGTTGAGATTGTGGTATTGGTGAATTATAGGATTTGTTGATGAATGTTTGATAAAATTGGGAAGTTGTGATGATGGTTGTGTTGATCATTGCCTCGATATTTTTTTGATTGCCTTGAGTGACATTTATTTACCTCGTGAGGTTTTGATCCTTACTCTTCTTTCTTGTGAGATATTGGTCATATTCTTGAATGATTAGAACTTGCCTTGAGTTTGATTGGAAGGAGTCGTTTAGAGTTTAAAATTGCGAAAGTGATTGAGGCGTTTTGTTGTTAGCTCATTTTTGCCTTGTTCTTTAGTCCTTAACGTTATTTTCCCTAGTAGCCCGTTTGAGCCTTGAGTCCTTTCTTGTCAACCATAATATAATGTATTTTGTTGATTGATTTTGTGATGATTGGTGAAAATGGGTCGTTGTTGAATGAGGTGAATTGGAGTTGAATTTCTATTGCTTGACCTATTTTTTTTTTTAAAAAAAAACGAGAGCTCACAAGGCGATTTGAATGGATTCTACTCTTCTTACTAGTCGATTCACATTGACGGGTAATGAGCATTGGGTAACTACTGTAGGACACTTGGATGATCTCCAATGTTCACACCTACAGAATGTTGTCCTTTGGATTCGATCTTGTTCGGAAAAGTTACTCTCCAAATAAAAAAAAATATTAAAAAATAAAATAAAAAAAAGATAAGGAAAGAAAAGAAATGAGTCAAGTATTGCAATTCGATTAGAGCAATTAGGTGTTGTGTGTGGTGTTTTGGTTGGGGGTAGATGTGTTGTCATGATTATTCTAGATGAGTGGCGGAGAACTCGAGTAATCTGTTTGCTCGAGAATTTTGGATTGTTTATTTGAGCTTCTTTTCCTGCATATATCATTACCTAGAACCAAATAGCCTACATTACAACCCGTGAAGTCCTCTTGATTCGTAAATTTTGAGCTTTGATTGTTTCCGAGTAATTTAGACGATTGGCAAGCATATGTTGAAACAGGAATATTGACCAATCTGAGCTATCCTATCATATATTCATGTAAAAGAATGAGTGAGGCATTTACTACTATTTCTGTGTTTGAGAGTTTATCATTTCGAGGCCAAGTTTATGTTTGAGGCATATGGTTTCACAGTCGTTGGAATTCTACCTGATTGAATTGGACATTTTGAAACTCTTCTTATTTGTAACTGTATTCATGCTCATGTCTTATTTTCTTTTCTTTTTGTTCGGGACGAACAAAGGTTTAAGTGTGGGGGAGTTGTTTGTCCCATTTTTTGTTATGTTTTTTCATATTGTTTTGTCGTTCTTTTTCCCCCATTTTAGGTATTTTTGTTGCTTTGTAGTTCATTTTGTTGATTATCGCGTGTTTCCCTTTATTTTGGTTGTTTTTGTGTTTTTCGTATGTTTTTCCCGTTTTTCTTCTTGTTTTTGGTGTGCAAGTCAGAAGCCCATGAGGAATAAATTTAGCTTGAAAACATGCCAGGAAATCATGGTTAGATAGATGGGTTTGTTGGCTACAAGTAGGAAAAAGCAGAATTCGATTTCGAGCTTGGACGAGTCCAAACGGGCCGAAAACGCGAAGTCGCACGAAGCACGTCTTTGGTGTGTCTTTGGTGTGCTGGTCATAAGCTTTGAGAGAATTGGACTTCAAGAATAATTTGGCCATTCAAGCATCATTGAATAGAGGGGTTCGTTAGCGACGCGTGGGAAAAAACGGAACTCAATTCCGAGTTCAGACGAGCCCAAACGGACCCGAGAAGCAAAGTCCAGCAGGCTGTCAGAGCCTTAGCGCCGCTAAGGCACACAGGATAGCGGCGCTACACGGTACTGGCTCGAACGGCTAAGGCACCTTAGCGGCGCTAAGGCCCCCTGCAAGTCCCAGAATGGTCCCCAAGAACTTGTTTTCTTCTCGATTCTTTCACCATCAGCTCGAAGGAGGAGGAACCCTAGGTACGAAAATCGCCTCCCCCCTTCATTTTTCTCCTTCTCCTTCCTCTCTTTCCTCATCTTCTTCTTCTTCTTCTTCTTCTTCTTCTTCGTTTTTCCTCTTCTCTTCATCTCTCTTTTCTATTTTTCTTCTTCTTTTTATTAGTATTCAAGGGTTAATCTTGTAATTCAAATTCAACACTTGGAATTGCGATTTATCGTAAGTTCTTCTCTTTATTTTTAATTCATGAATAATGGTTGAATTGAGAGAGATGATGGATTGTGTTGAATTGATATTACTTAGCTAATTCTTATTGCTAGGGATAGGGGATGATTGTTCTCGTTTAACGTGTATTTGTCGGGCTTGAATTGTTCGTTCTTGTGCGGTTGATTTGATTACGAATTGATGAAATCTTGTTTGATTGATTGATATAATCGAAGAGTAACACTTCGATCTTGCAATTGGAAACAATTGAATGTTGATAAGTCGAGTTAGGGTTTTGTTGATTCTATATGATTAGTCGATTAACTCTCTTCTAATTTAATTAGCGACTTTTAGAAGCGAAAGGGGAGAAGTGATAGACTTAGGCTCGCATGAAATAGATGATTTCGTAATTGAATAGTCTATAGGCTTTGGATTGAAATACGTGCTTGTCAATGACTCGTCCCTTGTTAGGAATAGTTATTGGGATTTTGATAAATGGCCTGTGTCGTATGCTCAAGTTTGTTCGTCTATGTTCAATCCCTTGTTACGAAGAGTTATTGGGAGCAAACCGCTAGATTCTTAAGCGAGAGCGTCAGTCTATAATAGAATGATTAATGTCCCGGTGTGTAAATAGAACTTGAATTAATTATCCCCGACTCCCTAGCTTCTTTATCGTTGTTTCGTTTATATTTTTAGGTAGATTATTGTTTATTTTATTTCTTAGTTAATAATTATCCAACCCCCCTTATTTGATTAGAGTGTTTAGGATTTTATTTTCTTTTTGTGTGAAATCAATACCAAAGCTAAATTCCGAACCGCTTTCCTTGTGAGATCGACCCGGGGAACGAATCCTTCGATTCGATACTCGGTAAAAATAACAATTTGTACACAACAAATTTGGCGCCGTTGCCGGGGAAGGCAAGTAGGATATTTAGTTTTAGTGTTGATCTTATTTTCTGTGTTTCTCTATATTTTTGTATTTTTAGAGTTTTTATTCTTTCTTTGCATCTTTGTTTTTCTTTCTTAGTTTTTGTTTTTGTTTTTTTTTTTTTTTTTGTTTTTGTCTTCTTCTCTTTTTCGTGGCTACGTGTGGTTGTTCTGTTATTGTGTGCAGGTAATATGAACTTCAATCACGTGTACTCCTCCCTGCACTACCCCTCTTGAAACAATGAGCCGAGCTATTTCGCCGGGTACCACACCCAATCTTATTCGTACTCTTCTGAGCAGTGCTGGCACCATTTTCCAGTTGAGCAAACTTATGAGTCCCACGAGTTTAACGAGAAGCTCGACCAGATTCTTGATTTCATAGATTCCAAATCAGTCTGAGAAGAAGAGGCCGCCTACAATGCCAAACTTGATCTCATCCAAGATCGATTGATGGCCCAAGCAAAACGAGAGGAGAAGATTGAGCTCAGATGTGCCCGTTTGAGCGAGCAAGTGGAGAATCTAGCAAGGTGCATCGACTCTATCGAGTCCCAGGCCGATGATCCCAAGGTTGTGGACCCCCACCCAACACCCTTGCACTTCAATGAGCTCGGGGATGACTCTTCGGGGTACAATGCCAAGCTTGACCTCATCCTCGAATGAATGATGGCCCGAGCAAACCGAGAAGGAGAGATTTAGCTCGGGTGTGCTCGATTGAGCGCTCAAATGAAAAATCTAACAGCACGTCTCGACTCTATCGAGTCAAAAGTCGACAACTCCCATCTTATGGTTGGTGCCCAAATGTGTTTTCCGATGCACATGTGTGAGACCAAAGAGGAAGATGTTGCTCTCCAGTGGGACGACGATGTTTCGGAGGAGGAGATTCATGGACTTGATCATGTCACCATTTCTCGGGTCCCTCCTACTGCTACCGAGATGGAGCATTCACCTTCGGAGCCATCACACTGTGCTACCAAGTGGCCCAGATTTAGCTCGACTTGTTCCACGGATGTGCTCGTTATCCCTGAGGTTGATGTTAGAGCTCGGGTAGGAAAAGCTCTATGTCAACTACTGGGGATTGCTCGTGCCCACGCCTGTTTCCTCTAGGATACAGCCACCCGGATCCACCATGCCAGCCTTCTCGCCAAACTTCCGATACTGCCGCTTCTAGAAAATACAAAGGCGTGGCACGACCGTCACTTCTTTCTGGATCCTGGTTGATACATACGCAGGTTTCGTCAAGCTAATGACGTTAAACAAGCGCTTCTTGGGAGGCAACCCAAGTGATTTATTGCTTTATTAGATATTTTCCTTTATGCTTTTTAGTTTTATATTTGAATAATGGGAGTTTTGGAATTCTGTGTTTTCCTTGGTAGGAACTAGTCACGAGCTCGAGCAGGAGAATTGAGTTAAATGCTAAGCGTAGGCATTCAGCTTGCACATGGATGCTTATTCTCCTCGAGGCATCTACGGTTTGCACACCGTTTTCTTTTTCTTTTTTATCTTTTTGAGTTTGCTTTCTCCTTCTGTCCATTCTTTTGAGTCTTGTGTTCTTGCAGTAGTTGCTAGTATTGGTTCGCTATATGAAAGTGCTAGGTCCTTTATTTGACTTCCTGTTTCGTGTTGAAGCAATGTGGACATTGCCACATTTTAAGTGTGGGGGAGTTTATTTGGATTTTTCATGCTTATGTGGTGGACCGGTCTAGTCATAGTTTTTTGTGTTGTTGAGAATGTGGTATTGGTGAATTATAGGATTTGTTGATGAATGTTTGATAAAATTGGGAAGTTGTGATGATGGTTGTGTTGATCATTGCCTCGATATTTGTTTGATTGCCTTGAGTAACATTTATTTACCTCGTGAGGTTTTGATCCTCACTCTTCTTTCTTGTGAGATATTGGTCATATTCTTGAATGATTAGAACTTGCCTTGAGTTTGATTGGAAGGATTCGATTAGAGTTTAAAATTGCGAAAGTGATTGAGGCGTTTTGTTGTTAGCTCATTTTTGCCTTGTCCTTTAGTCCTTAACGTTATTTTCCCTAGTAGCCCGTTTGAGTCTTGAGTCCTTTCTTGTCAGCCATAATACAATGTATTTTGTTGATTGATTTTGTGATGATTGGTGAAAATGGGTCGTTGTTGAATGAGGTGAATTGGAGTTGAATTTCTATTGCTTGACCTATTTTTTTTTTAAAAAAAAAACGAGAGCTCACAAGGCGATTTGAATGGATTCTACTCTTCTTACTAGTCGATTCACATTGACGGGTAATGAGCATTGGGAAACTACAGTAGGACACTTGGATGATCTCCAATGTTCACACCTACAGAATGTTGTCCTTTGGATTCGATCTTGTTCGGAAAAAGTTACTCTCCAAATAAAAAAAAAAATTAAAAAATAAAATAAAAAAAAAAGATAAGGAAAGAAAAGAAATGAGTCAAGTATTGCAATTCGATTAGAGCAATTAGGTGTTGTGTGTGGTGTTTTGGTTGGGGGTAGATGTGTTGTCATGATTATTCTAGATGAGTGGCGGAGAACTCGAGTAATCTGTTTGCTCGAGAATTTTGATTGTTTATTTGAGCTTCTTTTCCTGCATATATCATTACCTAGAACCAAATAGCCTACATTACAACCCGTGAAGTCCTCTTGATTCGCAAATTTTGAGCTTTGATTGTTTCCGAGTAATTTAGACGATTGGCAAGCATATGTTGAAACAGGAATATTGACCAATCTGAGCTATCCTATCATATATTCATGTAAAAGAATGAGTGAGGCATTTACTACTATTTCTGTGTTTGAGAGTTTATCATTTCGAGGCCAAGTTTATGTTTGAGGCATATGGTTTCACAGTCGTTGGAATTCTACCTGATTGAATTGGACATTTTGAAACTCTTCTTATTTGTAACTGTATTCATGCTCATGTCTTATTTTCTTTTCTTTTTGTTCGGGACGAACAAAGGTTTAAGTGTGGGGGAGTTGTTTGTCTCATTTTTTGTTACGTTTCTCCATATTGTTTTGTCGTTCTTTTTCCCCCATTTTAGGTATTTTTGTTGCTTTGTAGTTCATTTTGTTGATTATCGCGTGTTTCCCTTTATTTTGGTTCTTTTTGTGTTTTTCGTATGTTTTTCCCGTTTTTCTTCTTGTTTTTGGTGTGCAGGTCAGAAGCCCATGAGGAATAAATTTAGCTTGAAAACATGCCAGGAAATCATGGTTAGATAGATGGGTTCGTTGGCTACAAGTAGGAAAAAGCAGAATTCGATTTCGAGCTTGGACGAGTCCAAACGGGCCGAAAACGCGAAGTCGCACGAAGCACGTCTTTGGTGTGTCTTTGGTGTGCTGGTCATAAGCTTTGAGAGAATTGGACTTCAAGAATAATTTGGCCATTCAAGCATCATTGAATAGAGGGGTTCGTTAGCGACGCGTGGGAAAAAACGGAACTCAATTCCGAGTTCGGACGAGCCCAAACGGACCCGAGAAGCAAAGTCCAGCAGGCTGTCAGAGCCTTAGCGCCGCTAAGGCACACAGGATAGCGGCGCTACACGGTACTGGCTCGAACGGCTAAGGCACCTTAGCGGCGCTAAGGCCCCCTGCAAGTCCCAGAATGGTCCCCAAAAACTCGTTTTCTTCTCGATTCTTTCACCATCAGCTCGAAGAAGGAGGAACCCTAGGTCCGAAAATCGCCTCTTCCCTTCATTTTTCTCCTTCTCCTTCCTCTCCTTCCTCATCTTCTTCTTCTTCTTCTTCATTTTTCCTCTTCACTTCATCTTTCTGTTCCATTTTTCTTCTTCTTTTTATTTGTATTCAAGGATTAAGCTTGTAATTCAAATTCAACACTTGGAATTGCAATTTCTTGTAAGTTCTTCTCTTTATTTTTAATTCATGAATAATGGTTGAATTGAGAGAGATGATGGATTGTGTTGAATTGATATTACTTAGCTAATTCTTATTGCTAGGGATAGGGGATGATTGTTCTTGTTTAACTTGTATTTGTCGGGCTTGAATTGTTCGTTCTTGTGCGGTTGATTTGATTACAAATTGATGAAATCTTGTTTAATTGATTGATATAATCGAAGAGTGACACTTCGATCTTGCAATTGGAAACAATTGAATGTTGATTAGTCAAGTTAGGGTTTTGTTGATTCTATATGATTAGTCGATTAACTCTCTTCTAATTTAATTAGCGATTTTAGAACCGAAAGGGGAGAAGTGATAGACTTAGGCTCGCATGAGGTAGATGATTTCTAATTGAATAGTCTATAGGTTTTGGATTGAAATACGTGCTTGTCGATGACTCGTCCCTTGTTACGAATAGTTATTGGGATTGGGAAAATTGGCTTGTGTCGTATGCTCAAGTTTGTTCGTCTATGTTCAATCCCTTGTTACGAAGAGTTATTGGGAGCGAACCGCTAGATGCTTAAGCGAGAGCGTCAATCTAGAATAGAATGATTAATGTCCCGGTGTGTAAATTGAACTTGAATTAATTATCCCCGACTCCCTAGCTTCTTTATCGTTGTTTCGTTTATATTTTTAGGTAGACTATTTTTTATTTTATTTCTTAGTTAATAATTATTCAACCCCCCTTATTTGATTAGAGTGTTTAGGATTTTATTTTCTTTTTGTGTGAAATCAATACCGAAGCTAAATTCCGAACCGCTTTCCTTGTGAGATCGACCCGGGGAACGAATCCTTCGATTCGATACTCGGTAAAAATAACAATTTGTACACAACAAATTTGGCGCCGTTGCCGGGGAAGGCAAGTCGGATATTTAGTTATAGTGTTGATCTTATTTTCTGTGTTTCTCTTTATTTTTGTATTTTTAGAGTTTTTATTCTTTCTTTGCATCTTTGTTTTTCTTTCTTAGTTTTTGTTTTTGTTTTTGTTTTTGTTTTTGTCTTCTTCTCGTGGCTACGTGTGGTTGTTCTGTTATGGTGTGCAGGTAATATGAGCTTCAATCACGTGTACTCCTCCCTGCACTACCCCTCTTGAAACAATGAGCCGAGCTATTCCGCCGGGTACCACACCAAATCTTATCCGTACACTTCTCAGCAGTGCTGACACCATTTTCCGGTTGAGCAAACTTATGAGTCCCACGAGTTTATCGAGAAGCTCGACCAGATTCTTGATTTCATAGATTCCAAATCAGTCCGAGAAGAAGAGGCCGCCTACAATGCCAAACTTGATCTCATCCTAGATCGATTGATGGCCCAAGCAAAACGAGAGGAGAAGATTGAGCTCAGATGTGCCCGTTTGAGCGAGCAAGTGGAGAATCTAGCAAGGTGCATCGACTCTATCGAGTCCCAGGCCGATGATCCCAAGGTTGTGGACCCCCACCCAGCACCCTTGCACTTCAATGAGCTCGGGGATGACTCTTCGGGGTACAATGCCAAGCTTGACCTCATCCTCGAATGGATGATGGCCGGAGCAAACCGAGAAGGAGAGATTGAGCTCGGGTGTGCTCGATTGAGCGCTCAAATGGAAAATCTAACAGCACGTCTCGACTCTATCGAGTCAAAAGTCGACAACTCCCATCTTATGGTTGGTGCCCAAATGTGTTTTCCGATGCACATGTGTGAGACCGAAGAGGAAGATGTTGCTCTCCAGTGGGACAACGATGTTTCGGAGGAGGAGATTCATGGACTTGATCATGTCACCATTTCTCGGGTCCCTCCTCCTGCTACCGAGATATAGCATTCACCTTCGGAGCCATCACACTGTGCTGCCAAGTGGGCCAGATTTAGCTCGAAGATGTGCTCGTTATCCCTGAGGTTGATGTCAGAGCTCGGGTAGGAAAAGCTCTATGTCAACTACTGGGGATTGCTCGTGCCCACGCCTGGATCCTCTAGGTTACAGCCACCCGGATCCACCGTGCCAGCCTTCTCGCCAAACTTCCCATACTGCCGCTTCTCGAAAATACAAAGGCGTGGCACGACCGTCACTTCTTTCTGGATACTGGTTGATACATACGCAGGTTTTGTCAAGCTAATGACATTAAACAAGCGCTTCTTGGGAGGCAACCCAAGTGATTTATTGCTTTATTAGATATTTTCCTTTATGCTTTTTAGTTTTATATTTGAATAATGGGAGTTTTGGAATTCTGTGTTTTCCTTGGCAGGTACTAGTCACGAGCTCGAGTAGGAGAATTGAGTTAAATGCTGAGTGTCGAGGTTCTGGCTAAGCGTAGGCGTTCGGCTTGCACATGGATGCTTATTCTCCTCGAGGCATCTACGATTTGCACACCGTTTTCTTTTTCTTTTTTTATCTTTTTGAGTTTGCTTTCTCCTTCTGTCGATTCTTTTGAGTCTTGTGTTCTTGCAGTAGTTGCTAGTATTGGTTCGCTATATGAAAGTGCTAGGTCCTTTATTTGACTTCCTGTTTCGTGTTGAAGCAATGAGGACATTGCCTCATTTTAAGTGTGGGGGAGTTTATTTGGATTTTTCATGCTTATGTGGTGGACCAGTCTAGTCATAGTTTTTTGTGTTGTTGAGAATGTGGTATTGGTGAATTATAGGATTTGTTGATGAATGTTTGATAAAATTGGGAAGTTGTGATGATGGTTGTGTTGATCATTGCCTCGATATTTTTTTGATTGCCTTGAGTGACATTTATTTACCTCGTGAGGTTTTGATCCTTACTCTTCTTTCTTGTGAGATATTGGTCATATTCTTGAATGATTAGAACTTGCCTTGAGTTTGATTGGAAGGAGTCGATTAGAGTTTAAAATTGCGAAAGTGATTGAGGCGTTTTGTTGTTAGCTCATTTTTGCCTTGTTCTTTAGTCCTTAACATTATTTTCCCTAGTAGCCCGTTTGAGCCTTGAGTCCTTTCTTGTCAGCCATAATATAATGTATTTTGTTGATTGATTTTGTGATGCTTGGTGAAAATGGGTCGTTGTTGAATGAGGTGAATTGGAGTTGAATTTCTATTGCTTGACCTATTTTTTTTTTTAAAAAAAAACGAGAGCTCACAAGGCGATTTGAATGGATTCTGCTCTTCTTACTAGTCGATTCACATTGACGGGTAATGAGCATTGGGAAACTACTGTAGGACACTTGGATGATCTCCAATGTTCACACCTACAGAATGTTGTCCTTTGGATTCGATCTTGTTCGGAAAAAGTTACTCTCCAAATAAAAAAAAATATTAAAAAATAAAATAAAAAAAAAGATAAGGAAAGAAAAGAAATGGGTCAAGTATTGCAATTCGATTAGAGCAATTAGGTGTTGTGTGTGGTGTTTTGGTTGGGGGTAGATGTGTTGTCATGTTTATTCCAGATGATTGGCGGAGAACTCGAGTAATCTGTTTGCTCGATAATTTTTATTGCTTATTTGAGCTTCTTTTCCTGTATATATCATTACCTAGAACCAAATAGCCTACATTACAACCCGTGAAGTCCTCTTGATTCACAAATTTTGAGCTTTGATTGTTTCCGAGTAATTTAGACGATTGGCAAGCATATGTTGAAACAGGAATATTGACCAATCTGAGCTATCCTATCATATATTCATGTAAAAGAATGAGTGAGGCATTTACTACTATTTCTGTGTTTGAAAGTTTGTCATTTCGAGGCCAAGTTTATGTTTGAGGCATACGGTTTCACAGTCGTTATAATTCTACCAGATTGAATTGGACATTTTGAAACTCTTCTTATTTGTAACTATATTCATGCTCATGTCTTGTTTTCTTTTCTTTTTGTTCGGGACGAACAAAGGTTTAAGTGTGGGGGAGTTGTTTGTCCCATTTTTTTTACGTTTTTCCATATTGTTTTGTCGTTCTTTTTTCCCCATTTTAGGTATTTTTGTTGCTTTGTAGTTCATTTTGTTGATTATCGCGTGTTTCCCTTTATTTTGGTTCTTTTTGTGTTTTTCGTATGTTTTTCCCGTTTTTCTTCTTGTTTTTGGTGTGCAGGTCAGAAGCCCATGAGGAATAAATTTAGCTTGAAAACATGCCAGGAAATCATGGTTAGATAGATGGGTTCGTTGGCTACAAGTAGGAAAAAGCAGAATCCAATTTCGAGCTTGGACGAGTCCAAACGGGCCCAAAACGCGAAGTCGCACGAAGCACGTCTTTGGTTTGTCTTTGGTGTGCTGGTCATAAGCTTTGAGAGAATTGGACTTCAAGAATAATTTGGCCATTCAAGCATCATTGAATAGAGGGGTTCGTTAGCGACGCGTGGGAAAAAACGTAACTCAAATCCGAGTTTGGACGAGCCCAAACGGATCCGAGAAGCAAAGTCCAGCAGGCTGTCAGAGCCTTAGCGCCGCTAAGGCACACAGGATAGCGGCGCTACACGGTACTGGCTTGAACGGCTAACCCCCCTTAGCGGCGCTAAGGCCCCCTGCAAGTCCCAGAATGGTATAAAAACTCCAAAAACTCGTTTTCTTCTCGATTCTTTCACCATCAGCTCAAAGGAGGAGGAACCCTAGGTCCGAAAATCGCCTCCCCCCTTCATTTTTCTCCTTCTCCTTCCTCTCCTTCCTCATCTTCTTCTTCTTCTTCTTCTTCTTCATTTTTCTTCTTCTCTTCATCTTTCTTTTCCATTTTTCTTCTTCTTTTTATTAGTATTCAAGGATTAAGCTTGTAATTCAAATTCAACACTTGGAATTGCGATTTATTGTAAGTTCTTCTCTTAATTTTTAATTCATGAATAATGGTTGAATTTAGAGAGATGATGGATTGTGTTGAATTGATATTACTTAGCTAATTCTTATTGCTAGGGATAGGGGATGATTGTTCTCGTTTAACATGTATTTGTCGGGATGGAATTGTTCGTTCTTGTGCGGTTGATTTGATTACAAATTGATGAAATCTTATTTAATTGATTGATATAATCGAAGAGTGACACTTCGATCTTGTGTTTGTCCCATTTTTGTTATATTTTTCGTGCTCGTTTTTCTTTTCTTTATCCCCCGTATTAGATCGTTTCCTTCGTTTTTAGTTTGTTTCGTGTTTTATTATGTGTTTTTCTTTATTTTGAGTCTTTAGGTGTTTTTTCAATTGTTTTTCCGGTTTTCTTCGTGTTTTGTCGTTTTTGGTGTGTAGGTCGGGAGCTTCAGGCGAATTTTATCTTCAAGAAAAGTTGGTTTCGAGAGCACAATTGGATAGATGGGTTCGTTAGTGACGCGTAGCAAAAAACGAAACTCAATTCCGAGTTCGGATGAGCCCAAACGAGCCCGAAACGTAAAATGGCGGAGTGCAATCCAAAGTCGCGAGTCGCGAGAGAAAAGTCGCGACACGCGAGCCTACGTCGCGACTCGCGAGAGAAAAGTCACGACTCACGAGTTTAACAGAGCCTCCGACCAGCTGCGCGACCCCACGACCCGTCAGACTCGCGACTCACGACCTATTCGACCCTGTTTTTATTTTTCTCCGTTTTTACTCGTTTTAGCTCCGTTTTTCGAGCTCTATATATAAAAACGACCCCCCAGACCTAGGGAACAACCCCCAATATCGTTCCTTTCAATTTTTCTCTCCAAAAACTCAATATTGTTAGGATAAATTTCTCAGCTTTTCTTTTTTTTCTCTCATGCTTGGATTGTTGGACACAAAGATATTCGGATTGAAATCTTGCAACTCTTAATCCGATTGTAAGTTTTTCAATTCTATTTTATTACTGTTGATTGGTTTTATGTTCTTAATTCCGGTTAACATCAAATTGAATCTAAGCATGAGGTAATCCATTCACCTAAGGTTAGGAATTTTGATTCTTGTTTTGAATTATGAGGAATGTGTTTTGTTCAATCTATACGAGTTGTGTGAATTATATGGTTAGTTGATTGATCACCATTCTAACCTAGTTAATCGACATTTAGATCCGAGAGGGGAGACGTCGGTCGATTTAGGCTCGTATAGAGTAGACATGTTCGTAAAAGTATTATCTATGTGTTGCTTGTTTGAATGAATTTATCGTTTATGTTTGTGCTCTTGTTACGAAGACTTATTGAGCATAGCCCTCTAGACGTGTAGGCTTGTTTACTCTCGTAACCGAACAAATAAGCGTTCAACATAGTTTAAGACTTGATGAGATTTCCCGACCCCTAGAACTTCTTCTTTTTCTCTAGAAATTTAATTGTTATTTCTTTAAATTATATTTCTACTTCTAGCTCGTTTTAGTTGATTCCCTAAATCAATCGTGATTAGACTGTTTAGGACTTATTTTCTTTTCGTGTGTGATCAAGACCAACGCTAAATTTCGAACCGTCTTCCTCGAGAGATCGACCCGGGGAACGAATCCTTCGATTCGGTACTCGGTAAAAAAAAATATATTTTGCTACAACAAATTTGGCGCCGTTGCCGGGGAAGGCAAGTAGGATAATTGGTTTTGGTATTGGTTTTATTTTTCGTGTTTCTCTTATTCTTGTGATATTTACTTAATTTTTGTGTTTCTCTTGATTATTTGTTTATTTGATATTTCTCTTGCTTTTGATGTTTGTGTTGTTGTGAATATCGTTACGTGTTAGTTTGTTTTTGTTTTTGCCTCGTGTGCCTTTGGTTGTTTTGTTTTTGTTCTTGTGCGAGGTTTTTGCTAGAGGAATTCCGATGAATCCATACGATTATTCCTATGCCGAAAATTTGTCTCGTGGATACCCTGACAATTATCAAGGGGAGATGTATTCGTATGGAGGGCCGCCCAATCCGTACCCGAGCCATCTTACCCGACGTCTCAAGGCAGATATGGTTATTACGCTCCGAATCAATACGAGTTGCCTTATTACCAACCACTATCTTTGTAACACCCCGCTTATCAGAGTAACTTTTTCGCAACCTTTTACTTCGATATCACTTTAACTTTTTCGAAATAATTGCAACTTACTCGGGATGCTACTAAACTCGTCTTCTTGAAAATCCGTTTATCTTTAAACTGTTGTCTAATACTTCTTTAGACTTATTAAAACAGATTTCCTTTAAACTTGCATTTAACATATTATCATCATATTTCTCATAAAAACTTGAAATCTAAAATTCATTAAAATGCAAGTTTAATAATTAATGTGCGTAGCAGAAATATTTGAAACGTGGTTAATTATACAAACTTTATAAATGTCCACATTAAAGCTTGTCTTCATTTTCTTCCACGATCCACACCACACGGCTCTTCTCACACCTCCTCGTTAACCTGTTACCTGAAACTAAAACTCATGGGGGTGAGTAACGAATATGGATAATCATAAACCGATATCTGATCGGTAACTTAAACTTAAACTTTCATTTCTCTGGCCGATGGTTAATCGGATACGTGTGCACACTCTGATGGATATTTCTCAGGCCCGTCTCGCCTCCATCAGAACTTAGGATATAATCTTTGAGACAAATTAATGCCTCCTCATCCCAAGCGTAATAAACCTTAAACTTCGGGATATAACTTTTGAGACAACTGATGGTCTCCTCATCCCATATCACATATCGTACTCAATGTGCTACCCATTCAGGGTCCCCACCTTTTCATCTTTGAAATCGTTTGTAACTCAATAAGTTCTGTACTGGTACTGTATCTGCAAGTTAAATCAAATATAGACAAATATACTAAGTACTATGCTCGTATACTCAATAAGTTCTTAGGATTATTAACTTATCCTATTCTTAAACTTGCTTATTCTCAAGTTTATACTTAACTTCACTTTTTACTTTTACTCAAGGTTAATTACTTAACCTTATAAATCATATCTTCTTAAACATCAATATGTTTCATAACATGTCATAACTCAAATGTGAAAAATAACTATATTTCACATTATACTTGATTAAGTACTTAAAACATGCTTTCTTTTACCAACATCATCAACATGATTTATAACTTATCTTAATTTAACTTGATCAAATACTTAATTCATCATACATCATATCTCCCAATTTTTTTTTTTTATATATTGGCTTATACTAAATTTTCACTTAATTAAATCAAAAGTGAAAATAATCTCAAGCCATAATCATATTTTACTCATAATATTTAATATGTCATACTTAATACAATTTTTATAAAATTGTATACTCAACATATTATACCAAAACATCATCAAATTACTCATCACTTATATGAGAATTATTCATGATCATCTCATTTTAACAACTTAAACATTTCATGAATATTCTTGCATATATACTTATCTTTACATATAAGCTTTCTTATATTCATAACTTATTCATTTCTCATCTTTAAATTATGAAACTTAACAGTCATAATCTCAACTTATATTTAGACATGTCATAAAAATTTCATAATTTTATCATGCATATATCTTGACTTATTCAAGTTTAAAGTTGCTGCTGAAAATAAGTACATAAAATTCAGCTTGCATGATAAACTTTTAAAATTCATATCTCAAGCTATACTATGCCAAATGACATAATTCTTTCACCTATATACTCAGCACTTACACAAGAAATATCCATAATAAGCTTAACATGCCAGGTTATGCATATCATGCTCAAATTCAAATCAAAACAGTACATATATAACATGTGATTGAGCTGGAAATAATATATCATTTTTCATGCTTAAAATTTCTTAAAAATTTAACATGTATGACATGTAAAATGCATAATTATACACTTAATCTCAACTACAACACATGATAAGAAGTTAGCATCTAACCTCCTTCAAGAATTTTGAATATGAAACTCCGGAAGTTGATCTCGACCTATCTTTAGCAAGATTACTCTCGGTTTTTCTTCCTCACTCTATAGCTAAGTCTTTGCTTATTTTGGTGTGAATTTCGAGTCTATGGTGATACTCCTTTATATAGGGTAGCAAAGGAGACAATATCACCTTCTTCACATCAACACTCCATCATAATAAACTCATTAGGGCCCTTGCCATTAATGTTTTCTAAAATTTTGCACAAATGTGATTAAGCTTTGATAATTACTTGTAAGGCATGATTTCTCTTGCATATATCAAGACAAAATCCTACATTTGACCAATCCTCCATTATGGCTCGAATTTAAACTTAAATGACTCATTTATTGCTTAAGAATACTAAAAAAAATGGTTATAAAAATAAATAAAGATAAAGAATAGAAATCATAACTTGTAAACTTCTCCAATCTATGGTCAATGCTTAGAAAGGGCCATCATGTGATCCTAATCTGATTTCCATAATAAAATTCGTGACTTAATGAAAAATTTCCAATTTACAGAACCGAATTCTGACTTAAAACGAACGGTTACCGAAAAATCGAAAATTCTTACTATTTTCGAATTTCCTTCTTTTCTTTTGGCATTTTTCCTTTTTATGCTGAAAAATTTTTCTTGTCTTGTAGTCTACTAAAAAAAATAGAGAGAAAATAATTTAATTTATTTCTCAGAACTGAAATCGGACATAAATTCCGACTACAATCGAAAACCGAAAAAAAACGAAAATTCTAAAAATTTCATATTTCTCTCTAATAATTTAAATAGACTAAAATGTCTAAATAAATTTCTCACTTCTTTGAACATTTATAACTTAAATGTTCATGGATACTTAACCGAACTCGAGACCTAACTTGTCTCGACTCATTATTCTTTTTCTTTCTCATTCAAACTAGAAATGGCCAAATTTACATCCATTTAGTTAAATAAAATGGAATGTTACTTGAACTTGAACTTCATTTTAAATAACTTATTTCACTTCAATAAACATTAATGTGTAATTAATGCTTATAACTGGGCTCGAAACTAGGAACGAGCATTATTAATAAAAGTAATTAGTTCAAACTTAGAACTAAAATAATTACTTTTATTAATTACTGAATGGGATATTACAATCTACCCCCCTTAAAACTATTTCCGCCCTCGGAAATACTGAATCTGAGATATATACATCATAACTCGTAATCTGAAAAACGAGTGTTAATATCAACTTCTCACTTTTCAGTGGCATTAAACTTTATATGTGGTGATCCCATTTCTACTAACGAGGAAATATCTTACTTACCCAGCTAGTGAACCTTATGGTCCATAACTTATCTCGGCTGATCCTCGTAGTTAAATCTTATTAAAATCATTGTGCAAAAGCACATACTTTGGATCACACACATAACTTCATAACTTAGCTACATAAAACTCTATGCACACTGAATAACTTTAGAGAATAATTGATATTAAATACTTATCTGAATACTTATACGATACATTGTATACGATTTACCCACAACCCGGGGCCCTTCGGGTGCGGAACATCTATATACATTGTACCTTAATATCGATGTCACTTGTAAACTTTAACAAGTCACATCTCCATTATATACTCATAATTTTCTATACTCAACTTGTTTCTCTTTTGAGAAATCTTATGCTCAATATCACTATTGATATTGTCTAACTTCAACTTCTCCGACTTAACTATAGTCGAGAATTTTGTTGAAATTACTGATCTGATATGGAATAACTTGACCATTCTCTTGGTCATCTCATAATTCCAACCTTATTGGTAAACTTATTTTCCTTCATTACTGCAACTGCATTAATAATATTGCAGCATCTCACTTATTGCCGACAACTATCATCTGATTGCTGACATCTCACATCTGATTGCAACGGCATTAAATGCATACTGACTGTAATACTATCTTCAGCTTATCACAACAATTTGCATTATTGTTGACATTTCACATCTTCTTTTTGCTGCATTAATTTCCTTCTGGTTGCGTATTCTATCATTCGGTATACTTTAATCATACCTCGCAACTTATCTCATACTCATCTCTTCTTTATAACCCCTTCGGTAATCCCTCCATCTTCCTCAACGATGGTCCGATTCACCAATGGATTTAGCACTGCTAAAAATCCGAAAATTCTATTCTTTTCTTCCTCTTAATATCATAAAGAGAATTTATCGAGCTCGAGTAGAAAGATTAAGAATACTCATGCTCAATAATATCCCAAATGATATAAGATGGTTGATCGAAGCAAAGGTCCGTGTATCTGGCGAATATCCCAATGCATACAAGTATCTGTCAGGTATGGGTAGAAGCACTTTTGCCAAGAAACGTAGAGCAAAAAGATTAGGTGGCTGCCATAAATGTGCCCGCAGGAACTGCGACACTCGCTGTACTTCTTTAGGCTTCCTGTCAAATAATCGAGAAGATAAAATTACTTTCATCAAGAATGGCTTGAGTAAGGAATCTCTGGATCAAGCTATTCAGCAGATTCTTGATACACATTCTAGTGGATATGTGCATCGAGAACTGATGTCTTTATGGCTTCTGTTCAAACATGAAGAAAAACTTCATAGTCTGGAAAATATCATTTCCACTGATCATGTTTGTCAACACTGTTCTTGATGTCACTGTTGTACTGTACATATTTCTTATCCTTTCCAACAGATAAGAGTCATTTAAGACTCAACTGCTTTCTTGTCGGAACTTTCTTCTTTAAAAGCAACTCTCTTTCTTCTTTAAAAGGCAATCTATCTTTTAGCCAAATATCTCTTCATAATAAATGGCTACTGCCGAATCTTCTCAAGGATCTAAACTTCTTCAACCTCTTAGAACTGTGTGCATCCTTGGTGGTTCCAAATTTGTAAATGTTCCTCACAACATATATGTTGTAAGCCAACTCGTAAAAGAGTTGGGCAAACATAACATCAACATATTTTATGGAGGAACTAGTATTTACTTCTTTAACAACCTCTTAATAGCTGCTAAATGCTTTGACATCCAGGTGAGAAGTATCCTTCCTTTTTATCTCACTTCATCAAAGGTCGTTAAAGATTCTGCTACTTTGATGATTACTCTTTCCATTTATGACAGTTTAATGTCCATGATATCTAATTGTGATGCTTTCATCATTCTTCCTGGTGGATATGGAACTTTAATGACTGCATTTACCCTTGCTACTTGGGCAGAAATGAAATTTCATACCAAACCTATTGGTTTGTTAAATTTCAATAACTATTTCCACCACTTGCTTGGATTTCTAGATGAAGGAGTGTATCAAACTTTTATATCTCCCTTTCAAAGAGAAATATTCAAGTCTGCAAACACATCATCTGAACTCATCCAGAAGCTTCAGAACAGCATCTCAACCGTTCAAGATTCTGTGGAAACTCCAGGATTCAAACGCAAGCGAGCATTTGATCCTTTAGATCTATCATTATAAACTACAGCCATGCTGGGTGGCAGAGTTATGGAGTCTTGTGCTCTTGAGACGCACCCTCCCTTTATGTACTATAACTTTGTACTTAGTTGAGAATTCCTTTATGCTTATCTGTAACTCTTTCTAAGATATTACTGTACTAGCTTCTTAGGAATTTCTCAACAATGTGCTTGTATCTTTGCCTTGCTTTTTACTTTCCATACTATTGGAATTTCTATCAAGTAGATTGATTGTGTAAAATATTCTCTACTCGAATAAACTTAATTCACACATCAATACTACTTGCTTCTGGACTGAAATAACTTCTTGATTTAATCAAGATCTTAAACTTCTTAAACTTTACTCATTTGTGGTCTTGAAACTTTTGCCTTGCGGCATTCTAAAACCACTAATCATATAACTTGAACAGTATAACCATTAATAAATAGCTATACCAAACTTTAAGGAATTTGTAAATTTTCCGAAAACACCTAGCTTGTGCTAGAGTTCCGGTTAATCTTTTTCTTTTCTTACTTCTTCTCGCCATTTCTCATTTATGGCATTAAACTCATCATTTATACTCATCTCTCTTTGGGGACTAATAATTCTTCCAAAGAAACATATTAGTCTTTTATTAAAAAGACTATCTTTAACTTTTACATGTTAAAGATTACATATATATCTTTAACCTTTACATGTATATCTTTAACTTTTACATGTATATCTTTAACTTTTACATATCCAGATTAATCTTGCTTAACTTTAAAATTCTTCCGAGAACTTAAATACTTATCTCGGTATCTGGAATGTATTTCTGATATCTTTTAAGGTTCGATTTTCAAGTCTCCAGGTAATTCGGACTTAGTAACCCTTATTTCAGGTTTCCATAATTTCCCGGGCTTCATGACTATTATATGTCGATACCTTAATCTTTATTCTCATTCATTTCTAAAAAGTACTTTGTAGACTTATTCTTATTCTACAAGTACTAATAACTTATAACTTTATCTTGAACTTTACTTCTACTCATTTCATGATATCCCACTGATAGAATATCAAAATTTCTGATTTATAAAGATTGAACATTTTCTTGAAACTTTATCTCTTTCGTTTTAGTTTTCAAGCCTACAGGATCTAATCCGGCTTTTTGGTTCTTATTTCAAACCTCCATGATCTTTTCCCGTACTTGTTGGCTATTATATCCTGAAATACCGTCACTTCTTATTCATCATCAATCTTTATAATCATTTCTTAACTTGAATCTCATCGTCAATCTTTATATCATAACTTAAATCTCATTCTTAAATCTTTATGATCATATCATAACTTAAATCTTATTTTTACATCTTCAATCTTTATGATCATAACTTGAATCTTATTCTTATGGCTTAACTTGGAATGTTCAAGTTCATATTCTTGATCTAGTTAACTTGATAAACTAGATTTCCCTTTAATACTTGAACATATATACCAATTACTAGAGTTGGTACATCTGATTTCTTATCGAGCATAGACTTAGTAAATTTGAATATATTGAAAAACTTGTATAAAACTTTGTACAGCACTTACCTGGTAGTTGACGAGGTGTGAGCGTGGTGTGGTCGGGTTTTCTTGAAACTTCCTGTAAAACTTGAACTTCTCTGAAAACTTCTCTTTCAGAAACTTTAAACTTTTTAGTATGCAGAGCATTTAAACTGTTTAGCTCTGATACCACCTGTAACACCCCGCTTATCAGAGTAACTTTTTCGCAACCTTTTACTTCGATATCACTTTAACTTTTTCGAAATAATTGCAACTTACTCGGGATGCTACTAAACTCGTCTTCTTGAAAATCCGTTTATCTTTAAACTGTTGTCTAATACTTCTTTAGACTTATTAAAACAGATTTCCTTTAAACTTGCATTTAACATATTATCATCATATTTCTCATAAAAACTTGAAATCTAAAATTCATTAAAATGCAAGTTTAATAATTAATGTGCGTAGCAGAAATATTTGAAACGTGGTTAATTATACAAACTTTATAAATGTCCACATTAAAGCTTGTCTTCATTTTCTTCCACGATCCACACCACACGGCTCTTCTCACACCTCCTCGTTAACCTGTTACCTGAAACTAAAACTCATGGGGGTGAGTAACGAATATGGATAATCATAAACCGATATCTGATCGGTAACTTAAACTTAAACTTTCATTTCTCTGGCCGATGGTTAATCGGATACGTGTGCACACTCTGATGGATATTTCTCAGGCCCGTCTCGCCTCCATCAGAACTTAGGATATAATCTTTGAGACAAATTAATGCCTCCTCATCCCAAGCGTAATAAACCTTAAACTTCGGGATATAACTTTTGAGACAACTGATGGTCTCCTCATCCCATATCACATATCGTACTCAATGTGCTACCCATTCAGGGTCCCCACCTTTTCATCTTTGAAATCTTTTGTAACACGATAAGTGCTGTACTGGTACTGTATCTGCAAGTCAATTCAAATATAGACAAATATACTAAGTACTATGCTCGTATACTCAATAATTTCTTAGGATTATTAACTTATCCCATTCTTCTAATAATTCATTTAAACTTTCTTATTCTCAAGTTAAGATTATACTTAACTTCACTTTTTACTTTTTCTCAAGGTTAATTACTTAACCTTATAAAACATATCTTCTTAAACATCAATATGTTTCATAACATGCTATAACTCAAATGTGAAAAATACTATATTTCACATTATACTTGATTAAGTACTTAAACTTACTTTTTACCATCATCATCATCATCATGGTTTATAAACTCATCTTAACTTAATCTTTTACTCAATCAAGTACTTAATTAATCATACATCATACTTCTCAAACTTTAGATATTGACTTATTTTTCACTTAATTATCTTGAAAGTGAAAATAATCATATCATTCTTAACTTTCTCATCATGTTCTTAATATGTGAGATTTAAAACAATTTATATAAAATTGTATACTCAACATATTAACTAAAACTTTATCAAATTGTTCATCACTTATGAGAATTGTTCATAATAATCTCATTAATAATCATCTCTACTTATCACATTTGCTCATTAACTTTTCTCATGATATAATATAGCATACTTAATATAATCTTTACTAAATTGTATACTCCATATATGATATCAAAACTCCATCATATGACTCACCATTCATATGAAAATTACTCATTATTCATATGAAAATTACTCATCATTCATATGAAAATTACTCATGAACATCTCATTTTAACAACTTAACTTTATTATGACTATTCTTGCACATATATATACTTATCTTTACGTATATGCTTTCTTATCTTCATAACTTATTCATTTCTCATCTTTAACTTTTGAAACTTAACAGTCATAATCTCATCTTATCACTAAACATATGCTCAAAATTTCATAATCTTATCATGCATATTCATCAAGTTATGAAAACTTTAACTTTAATAGTGAACATAATCTTTATCTTGCATGTTCATCTTCATATATTCATAACTCAAGTTATACTTTACTAAATCTCTTAATTCTTGTTCTCATGTACTCCTCTTTTACATAAGAATCATTCATTTAAATCATATAATTCCAGTTTATTCATATATTTATCATCATCTTATCAAATTCAAGCATGTACATCATATAATTGATCTTGAATATATTTAACTCTTTATATTCATAGAATCAATTATAAACTTAACTTCTTTATCATGTTTATACATACTTATAAACATGTAAACTTAACATCAAAACATAAACTTAAACATTTACTTTAAGATAAGTGAGTTACCTCATCTTCTTGTCAAAGTAAAAACTTCATTCTTTACTTCATCTTCTTTACTTCTCCAAAGTTTCTCCCACTCATTCTCTCTTTCACTTTTATTTAACTTTGGAACTTTATTTTGGTGTGAAAAACTCTGAATTTTAGGCCTCTATTTATAGGCACAATTTGCAAGACATCATAATTGAGTGAAGAAATTAACAAAGTAAACAATACAAACTTGTAAAAATAAATATAAATAATAAATAGTATTCTTAACTTGTAAACTTCTCCAACCCATAGTCAATGCTTAGAAAGGCCCCTCTTCTGATCCTAATCTGATCTCAATGATTAAATTCGAGATTTAGTGAAAATTCTCCAATTTACGGAACCAAATTCTGACTTAAAATGAACAGTTACCGTAAAATCGAAAATTCTTACTATTTTCGAATTTCCTTCTTTTCTTTTGGCATTTTTCCTTTTTATGCTAAAACATTTTTCTTGTCTTGTAGTCTACTAAAAAAATAGAGAGAAAATAATTTAATTTATTTCTCGGAACTGAAATCGGACATAAATTCCGACTACAATCGAAAACCGAAAAAAAACAAAAATTCTAAAAATTTCATATTTCTCTCTAATAATTTAAATAGACTAAAATGTCTAAATAAATTTCTCACTTCTTTGAACATTTATAACTTAAATGTTCATGGATACTTAACCGAACTCGAGACCTAACTTGTCTCGACTCATTATTCTTTTTCTTTCTCATTCAAATCATAAATGGCCAAATTTACATTCATTTAGCTAAATAAAATGGAATGTTACTTGAACTTGAATAACTTATTTCACTTCAATAAACATTAATGTGTAATTAATCCTTATAACTTGATCAATACTCAAAACTAAGCTAGGCTCGAGAATCATTTGTTCGGTAATAATCTTAACTCGTAACCGAACATGCTTGGTTCCGTTCACGACTTATCTTGAATGAGTAATCAAAATATACTCGATTTTTATTATTTGTCATCTTATTATAATTAATCCCATCTTATAAATCCATTTATAAAAATAAACAGACTAGAATTAATTATTTAATGAACTAGCTCGATTAAATAAAAATTAACCGAGAATACTTTCAACTTGAACTTTTAAATGAATAACTTAATAACTGAGCTCGAAACTAGGAACGAGCATTATTAATAAAAGTAATTAGTTCAAACTTAGAACTAAAATAATTACTTTTATTAATTACTAAATGGGATATTACAATCTACCCCCCTTAAAACTATTTCCGCCCTCGGAAATACTGAATCTGAGATATATACATCATAACTCGTAATCTGAAAAACGAGTGTTAATATCAACTTCTCACTTTTCAGTGGCATTAAACTTTATATGTGGTGATCCCATTTCTACTAACGAGGAAATATCTTACTTACCCAGCTAGTGAACCTTATGGTCCATAACTTATCTCGGCTGATCCTCGTAGTTAAATCTTATTAAAATCATTGTGCAAAAGCACATACTTTGGATCACACACATAACTTCATAACTTAGCTACATAAAACTCTATGCACACTGAATAACTTTAGAGAATAATTGATATTAAATACTTATCTGAATACTTATACGATACATTGTATACGATTTACCCACAACCCGGGGCCCTTCGGGTGCGGAACATCTATATACATTGTACCTTAATATCGATGTCACTTGTAAACTTTAACAAGTCACATCTCCATTATATACTCATAATTTTCTATACTCAACTTGTTTCTCTTTTGAGAAATCTTATGCTCAATATCACTATTGATATTGTCTAACTTCAACTTCTCCGACTTAACTATAGTCGAGAATTTTGTTGAAATTACTGATCTGATATGGAATAACTTGACCATTCTCTTGGTCATCTCATAATTCCAACCTTATTGGTAAACTTATTTTCCTTCATTACTGCAACTGCATTAATAATATTGCAGCATCTCACTTATTGCCGACAACTATCATCTGATTGCTGACATCTCACATCTGATTGCAACGGCATTAAATGCATACTGACTGTAATACTATCTTCAGCTTATCACAACAATTTGCATTATTGTTGACATTTCACATCTTCTTTTTGCTGCATTAATTTCCTTCTGGTTGCGTATTCTATCATTCGGTATACTTTAATCATACCTCGCAACTTATCTCATACTCATCTCTTCTTTATAACCCCTTCGGTAATCCCTCCATCTTCCTCAACGATGGTCCGATTCACCAATGGATTTAGCACTGCTAAAAATCCGAAAATTCTATTCTTTTCTTCCTCTTAATATCATAAAGAGAATTTATCGAGCTCGAGTAGAAAGATTAAGAATACTCATGCTCAATAATATCCCAAATGATATAAGATGGTTGATCGAAGCAAAGGTCCGTGTATCTGGCGAATATCCCAATGCATACAAGTATCTGTCAGGTATGGGTAGAAGCACTTTTGCCAAGAAACGTAGAGCAAAAAGATTAGGTGGCTGCCATAAATGTGCCCGCAGGAACTGCGACACTCGCTGTACTTCTTTAGGCTTCCTGTCAAATAATCGAGAAGATAAAATTACTTTCATCAAGAATGGCTTGAGTAAGGAATCTCTGGATCAAGCTATTCAGCAGATTCTTGATACACATTCTAGTGGATATGTGCATCGAGAACTGATGTCTTTATGGCTTCTGTTCAAACATGAAGAAAAACTTCATAGTCTGGAAAATATCATTTCCACTGATCATGTTTGTCAACACTGTTCTTGATGTCACTGTTGTACTGTACATATTTCTTATCCTTTCCAACAGATAAGAGTCATTTAAGACTCAACTGCTTTCTTGTCGGAACTTTCTTCTTTAAAAGCAACTCTCTTTCTTCTTTAAAAGGCAATCTATCTTTTAGCCAAATATCTCTTCATAATAAATGGCTACTGCCGAATCTTCTCAAGGATCTAAACTTCTTCAACCTCTTAGAACTGTGTGCATCCTTGGTGGTTCCAAATTTGTAAATGTTCCTCACAACATATATGTTGTAAGCCAACTCGTAAAAGAGTTGGGCAAACATAACATCAACATATTTTATGGAGGAACTAGTATTTACTTCTTTAACAACCTCTTAATAGCTGCTAAATGCTTTGACATCCAGGTGAGAAGTATCCTTCCTTTTTATCTCACTTCATCAAAGGTCGTTAAAGATTCTGCTACTTTGATGATTACTCTTTCCATTTATGACAGTTTAATGTCCATGATATCTAATTGTGATGCTTTCATCATTCTTCCTGGTGGATATGGAACTTTAATGACTGCATTTACCCTTGCTACTTGGGCAGAAATGAAATTTCATACCAAACCTATTGGTTTGTTAAATTTCAATAACTATTTCCACCACTTGCTTGGATTTCTAGATGAAGGAGTGTATCAAACTTTTATATCTCCCTTTCAAAGAGAAATATTCAAGTCTGCAAACACATCATCTGAACTCATCCAGAAGCTTCAGAACAGCATCTCAACCGTTCAAGATTCTGTGGAAACTCCAGGATTCAAACGCAAGCGAGCATTTGATCCTTTAGATCTATCATTATAAACTACAGCCATGCTGGGTGGCAGAGTTATGGAGTCTTGTGCTCTTGAGACGCACCCTCCCTTTATGTACTATAACTTTGTACTTAGTTGAGAATTCCTTTATGCTTATCTGTAACTCTTTCTAAGATATTACTGTAATAGCTTCTTAGGAAGTTCTCAACAATGTGCTTGTATCTTTGCCTTGCTTTTTACTTTCCATACTATTGGAATTTCTATCAAGTAGATTGATTGTGTAAAATATTCTCTACTCGAATAAACTTAATTCACACATCAATACTACTTGCTTCTGGACTGAAATAACTTCTTGATTTAATCAAGATCTTAAACTTCTTAAACTTTACTCATTTGTGGTCTTGAAACTTTTGCCTTGCGGCATTCTAAAACCACTAATCATATAACTTGAACAGTATAACCATTAATAAATAGCTATACCAAACTTTAAGGAATTTGTAAATTTTCCGAAAACACCTAGCTTGTGCTAGAGTTCCGGTTAATCTTTTTCTTTTCTTACTTCTTCTCGCCATTTCTCATTTATGGCATTAAACTCATCATTTATACTTATCTCTCTTTGGGGACTAATAATTCTTCCAAAGAAACATATTAGTCTTTTATTAAAAAGACTATCTTTAACTTTTACATGTATATCTTTAACTTTTACATATCCAGATTAATCTTGCTTAACTTTAAAATTCTTCCGAGAACTTAAATACTTATCTCGGTATCTGGAATGTACTTCTGATATCTTTTAAGGTTCGATTTTCAAGTCTCCAGGTAATTCGGACTTAGTAACCCTTATTTCAGGTTTCCATAATTTCCCGGGCTTCATGACTATTATATGTCAATACCTTAATCTTTATTCTCATTCATTTCTAAAAAGTACTTCGTAGACTTATTCTTATTCTACAAGTACTAATAACTTATAACTTTATCTTGAACTTTACTTCTACTCATTTCATGATATCCGACTGATAGAATATCAAAATTTCTGATTTATAAAGATTGAACATTTTCTTGAAACTTTATCTCTTTCGTTTTAGTTTTCAAGCCTACAGGATCTAATCCGGCTTTTTGGTTCTTATTTCAAAACTCCATGATCTTTTCCCGTACTTGTTGGCTATTATATCCTGAAATACCGTCACTTCTTATTCATCATCAATCTTTATAATCATTTCTTAACTTGAACCTCATCGTCAATCTTTATATCATAACTTAAATCTCATTCTTAAATCTTTATGATCATATCATAACTTAAATCTTATTTTTACATCTTCAATCTTTATGATCATAACTTGAATCTTATTCTTATGGCTTAACTTGGAATGTTCAAGTTCATATTCTTGATCTAGTTAACTTGATAAACTAGATTTCCCTTTAATACTTGAACATATATACCAATTACTAGAGTTGGTACATCTGATTTCTTATCGAGCATAGACTTAGTAAATTTGAATATATTGAAAAACTTGTATAAAACTTTGTACAGCACTTACCTGGTAGTTGACGAGGTGTGAGCGTGGTGTGGTCGGGTTTTCTTGAAACTTCCTGTAAAACTTGAACTTCTCTGAAAACTTCTCTTTCAGAAACTTTAAACTTTTTAGTATGCAGAGCATTTAAACTGTTTAGCTCTGATACCACCTGTAACACCCCGCTTATCAGAGTAACTTTTTCGCAACCTTTTACTTCGATATCACTTTAACTTTTTCGAAATAATTGCAACTTACTCGGGATGCTACTAAACTCGTCTTCTTGAAAATCCGTTTATCTTTAAACTGTTGTCTAATACTTCTTTAGACTTATTAAAACAGATTTCCTTTAAACTTGCATTTAACATATTATCATCATATTTCTCATAAAAACTTGAAATCTAAAATTCATTAAAATGCAAGTTTAATAATTAATGTGCGTAGCAGAAATATTTGAAACGTGGTTAATTATACAAACTTTATAAATGTCCACATTAAAGCTTGTCTTCATTTTCTTCCACGATCCACACCACACGGCTCTTCTCACACCTCCTCGTTAACCTGTTACCTGAAACTAAAACTCATGGGGGTGAGTAACGAATATGGATAATCATAAACCGATATCTGATCGGTAACTTAAACTTAAACTTTCATTTCTCTGGCCGATGGTTAATCGGATACGTGTGCACACTCTGATGGATATTTCTCAGGCCCGTCTCGCCTCCATCAGAACTTAGGATATAATCTTTGAGACAAATTAATGCCTCCTCATCCCAAGCGTAATAAACCTTAAACTTCGGGATATAACTTTTGAGACAACTGATGGTCTCCTCATCCCATATCACATATCGTACTCAATGTGCTACCCATTCAGGGTCCCCACCTTTTCATCTTTGAAATCGTTTGTAACTCAATAAGTTCTGTACTGGTACTGTATCTGCAAGTTAAATCAAATATAGACAAATATACTAAGTACTATGCTCGTATACTCAATAAGTTCTTAGGATTATTAACTTATCCTATTCTTAAACTTGCTTATTCTCAAGTTTATACTTAACTTCACTTTTTACTTTTACTCAAGGTTAATTACTTAACCTTATAAATCATATCTTCTTAAACATCAATATGTTTCATAACATGTCATAACTCAAATGTGAAAAATAACTATATTTCACATTATACTTGATTAAGTACTTAAAACATGCTTTCTTTTACCAACATCATCAACATGATTTATAACTTATCTTAATTTAACTTGATCAAATACTTAATTCATCATACATCATATCTCCCAATTTTTTTTTTTTATATATTGGCTTATACTAAATTTTCACTTAATTAAATCAAAAGTGAAAATAATCTCAAGCCATAATCATATTTTACTCATAATATTTAATATGTCATACTTAATACAATTTTTATAAAATTGTATACTCAACATATTATACCAAAACATCATCAAATTACTCATCACTTATATGAGAATTATTCATGATCATCTCATTTTAACAACTTAAACATTTCATGAATATTCTTGCATATATACTTATCTTTACATATAAGCTTTCTTATATTCATAACTTATTCATTTCTCATCTTTAAATTATGAAACTTAACAGTCATAATCTCAACTTATATTTAGACATGTCATAAAAATTTCATAATTTTATCATGCATATATCTTGACTTATTCAAGTTTAAAGTTGCTGCTGAAAATAAGTACATAAAATTCAGCTTGCATGATAAACTTTTAAAATTCATATCTCAAGCTATACTATGCCAAATGACATAATTCTTTCACCTATATACTCAGCACTTACACAAGAAATATCCATAATAAGCTTAACATGCCAGGTTATGCATATCATGCTCAAATTCAAATCAAAACAGTACATATATAACATGTGATTGAGCTGGAAATAATATATCATTTTTCATGCTTAAAATTTCTTAAAAATTTAACATGTATGACATGTAAAATGCATAATTATACACTTAATCTCAACTACAACACATGATAAGAAGTTAGCATCTAACCTCCTTCAAGAATTTTGAATATGAAACTCCGGAAGTTGATCTCGACCTATCTTTAGCAAGATTACTCTCGGTTTTTCTTCCTCACTCTATAGCTAAGTCTTTGCTTATTTTGGTGTGAATTTCGAGTCTATGGTGATACTCCTTTATATAGGGTAGCAAAGGAGACAATATCACCTTCTTCACATCAACACTCCATCATAATAAACTCATTAGGGCCCTTGCCATTAATGTTTTCTAAAATTTTGCACAAATGTGATTAAGCTTTGATAATTACTTGTAAGGCATGATTTCTCTTGCATATATCAAGACAAAATCCTACATTTGACCAATCCTCCATTATGGCTCGAATTTAAACTTAAATGACTCATTTATTGCTTAAGAATACTAAAAAAAATGGTTATAAAAATAAATAAAGATAAAGAATAGAAATCATAACTTGTAAACTTCTCCA
Organism: Striga asiatica; assembly: GCA_008636005.1. Classification (NCBI taxonomy): domain Eukaryota; kingdom Viridiplantae; phylum Streptophyta; class Magnoliopsida; order Lamiales; family Orobanchaceae; genus Striga; species Striga asiatica. The sequence goes on along the minus strand of BKCP01004517.1, from coordinate 558,645 downwards.
ATCTATGGTCAATGCTTAGAAAGGGCCATCATGTGATCCTAATCTGATTTCCATAATAAAATTCGTGACTTAATGAAAAATTTCCAATTTACAGAACCGAATTCTGACTTAAAACGAACGGTTACCGAAAAATCGAAAATTCTTACTATTTTCGAATTTCCTTCTTTTCTTTTGGCATTTTTCCTTTTTATGCTGAAAAATTTTTCTTGTCTTGTAGTCTACTAAAAAAAATAGAGAGAAAATAATTTAATTTATTTCTCAGAACTGAAATCGGACATAAATTCCGACTACAATCGAAAACCGAAAAAAAACGAAAATTCTAAAAATTTCATATTTCTCTCTAATAATTTAAATAGACTAAAATGTCTAAATAAATTTCTCACTTCTTTGAACATTTATAACTTAAATGTTCATGGATACTTAACCGAACTCGAGACCTAACTTGTCTCGACTCATTATTCTTTTTCTTTCTCATTCAAACTAGAAATGGCCAAATTTACATCCATTTAGTTAAATAAAATGGAATGTTACTTGAACTTGAACTTCATTTTAAATAACTTATTTCACTTCAATAAACATTAATGTGTAATTAATGCTTATAACTGGGCTCGAAACTAGGAACGAGCATTATTAATAAAAGTAATTAGTTCAAACTTAGAACTAAAATAATTACTTTTATTAATTACTGAATGGGATATTACAATCTACCCCCCTTAAAACTATTTCCGCCCTCGGAAATACTGAATCTGAGATATATACATCATAACTCGTAATCTGAAAAACGAGTGTTAATATCAACTTCTCACTTTTCAGTGGCATTAAACTTTATATGTGGTGATCCCATTTCTACTAACGAGGAAATATCTTACTTACCCAGCTAGTGAACCTTATGGTCCATAACTTATCTCGGCTGATCCTCGTAGTTAAATCTTATTAAAATCATTGTGCAAAAGCACATACTTTGGATCACACACATAACTTCATAACTTAGCTACATAAAACTCTATGCACACTGAATAACTTTAGAGAATAATTGATATTAAATACTTATCTGAATACTTATACGATACATTGTATACGATTTACCCACAACCCGGGGCCCTTCGGGTGCGGAACATCTATATACATTGTACCTTAATATCGATGTCACTTGTAAACTTTAACAAGTCACATCTCCATTATATACTCATAATTTTCTATACTCAACTTGTTTCTCTTTTGAGAAATCTTATGCTCAATATCACTATTGATATTGTCTAACTTCAACTTCTCCGACTTAACTATAGTCGAGAATTTTGTTGAAATTACTGATCTGATATGGAATAACTTGACCATTCTCTTGGTCATCTCATAATTCCAACCTTATTGGTAAACTTATTTTCCTTCATTACTGCAACTGCATTAATAATATTGCAGCATCTCACTTATTGCCGACAACTATCATCTGATTGCTGACATCTCACATCTGATTGCAACGGCATTAAATGCATACTGACTGTAATACTATCTTCAGCTTATCACAACAATTTGCATTATTGTTGACATTTCACATCTTCTTTTTGTTGCATTAATTTCCTTCTGGTTGCGTATTCTATCATTCGGTATACTTTAATCATACCTCGCAACTTATCTCATACTCATTTCTTCTTTATAACCCCTTCGGTAATCCCTCCATCTTCCTCAACGATGGTCCGATTCACCAATGGATTTAGCACTGCTAAAAATCCGAAAATTCTATTCTTTTCTTCCTCTTAATATCATAAAGAGAATTTATCGAGCTCGAGTAGAAAGATTAAGAATACTCATGCTCAATAATATCCCAAATGATATAAGATGGTTGATCGAAGCAAAGGTCCGTGTATCTGGCGAATATCCCAATGCATACAAGTATCTGTCAGGTATGGGTAGAAGCACTTTTGCCAAGAAACGTAGAGCAAAAAGATTAGGTGGCTGCCATAAATGTGCCCGCAGGAACTGCGACACTCGTTGTACTTCTTTAGGCTTCCTGTCAAATAATCGAGAAGATAAAATTACTTTCATCAAGAATGGCTTGAGTAAGGAATCTCTGGATCAAGCTATTCAGCAGATTCTTGATACACATTCTAGTGGATATGTGCATCGAGAACTGATGTCTTTATGGCTTCTGTTCAAACATGAAGAAAAACTTCATAGTCTGGAAAATATCATTTCCACTGATCATGTTTGTCAACACTGTTCTTGATGTCACTGTTGTACTGTACATATTTCTTATCCTTTCCAACAGATAAGAGTCATTTAAGACTCAACTGCTTCCTTGTCGGAACTTTCTTCTTTAAAAGCAACTCTCTTTTTTTTTTCTTTAAAAGGCAATCTATCTTTTAGCCAAATATCTCTTCAAAATAAATGGCTACTGCCGAATCTTCTCAAGGATCTAAACTTCTTCAACCTCTTAGAACTGTGTGCATCCTTGGTGGTTCCAAATTTGTAAATGTTCCTCACAACATATATGTTGTAAGCCAACTCGTAAAAGAGTTGGGCAAACATAACATCAACATATTTTATGGAGGAACTAGTATTTACTTCTTTAACAACCTCTTAATAGCTGCTAAATGCTTTGACATCCAGGTGAGAAGTATCCTTCCTTTTTATCTCACTTCATCAAAGGTCGTTAAAGATTCTGCTACTTTGATGATTACTCTTTCCATTTATGACAGTTTAATGTCCATGATATCTAATTGTGATGCTTTCATCATTCTTCCTGGTGGATATGGAACTTTAATGACTGCATTTACCCTTGCTACTTGGGCAGAAATGAAATTTCATACCAAACCTATTGGTTTGTTAAATTTCAATAACTATTTCCACCACTTGCTTGGATTTCTAGATGAAGGAGTGTATCAAACTTTTATATCTCCCTTTCAAAGAGAAATATTCAAGTCTGCAAACACATCATCTGAACTCATCCAGAAGCTTCAGAACAGCATCTCAACCGTTCAAGATTCTGTGGAAACTCCAGGATTCAAACGCAAGCGAGCATTTGATCCTTTAGATCTATCATTATAAACTACAGCCATGCTGGGTGGCAGAGTTATGGAGTCTTGTGCTCTTGAGACGCACCCTCCCTTTATGTACTATAACTTTGTACTTAGTTGAGAATTCCTTTATGCTTATCTGTAACTCTTTCTAAGATATTACTGTACTAGCTTCTTAGGAATTTCTCAACAATGTGCTTGTATCTTTGCCTTGCTTTTTACTTTCCATACTATTGGAATTTCTATCAAGTAGATTGATTGTGTAAAATATTCTCTACTCGAATAAACTTAATTCACACATCAATACTACTTGCTTCTGGACTGAAATAACTTCTTGATTTAATCAAGATCTTAAACTTCTTAAACTTTACTCATTTGTGGTCTTGAAACTTTTGCCTTGCGGCATTCTAAAACCACTAATCATATAACTTGAACAGTATAACCATTAATAAATAGCTATACCAAACTTTAAGGAATTTGTAAATTTTCCGAAAACACCTAGCTTGTGCTAGAGTTCCGGTTAATCTTTTTCTTTTCTTACTTCTTCTCGCCATTTCTCATTTATGGCATTAAACTCATCATTTATACTCATCTCTCTTTGGGGACTAATAATTCTTCCAAAGAAACATATTAGTCTTTTATTAAAAAGACTATCTTTAACTTTTACATGTTAAAGATTACATATATATCTTTAACCTTTACATGTATATCTTTAACTTTTACATGTATATCTTTAACTTTTACATATCCAGATTAATCTTGCTTAACTTTAAAATTCTTCCGAGAACTTAAATACTTATCTCGGTATCTGGAATGTATTTCTGATATCTTTTAAGGTTCGATTTTCAAGTCTCCAGGTAATTCGGACTTAGTAACCCTTATTTCAGGTTTCCATAATTTCCCGGGCTTCATGACTATTATATGTCGATACCTTAATCTTTATTCTCATTCATTTCTAAAAAGTACTTTGTAGACTTATTCTTATTCTACAAGTACTAATAACTTATAACTTTATCTTGAACTTTACTTCTACTCATTTCATGATATCCCACTGATAGAATATCAAAATTTCTGATTTATAAAGATTGAACATTTTCTTGAAACTTTATCTCTTTCGTTTTAGTTTTCAAGCCTACAGGATCTAATCCGGCTTTTTGGTTCTTATTTCAAACCTCCATGATCTTTTCCCGTACTTGTTGGCTATTATATCCTGAAATACCGTCACTTCTTATTCATCATCAATCTTTATAATCATTTCTTAACTTGAATCTCATCGTCAATCTTTATATCATAACTTAAATCTCATTCTTAAATCTTTATGATCATATCATAACTTAAATCTTATTTTTACATCTTCAATCTTTATGATCATAACTTGAATCTTATTCTTATGGCTTAACTTGGAATGTTCAAGTTCATATTCTTGATCTAGTTAACTTGATAAACTAGATTTCCCTTTAATACTTGAACATATATACCAATTACTAGAGTTGGTACATCTGATTTCTTATCGAGCATAGACTTAGTAAATTTGAATATATTGAAAAACTTGTATAAAACTTTGTACAGCACTTACCTGGTAGTTGACGAGGTGTGAGCGTGGTGTGGTCGGGTTTTCTTGAAACTTCCTGTAAAACTTGAACTTCTCTGAAAACTTCTCTTTCAGAAACTTTAAACTTTTTAGTATGCAGAGCATTTAAACTGTTTAGCTCTGATACCACCTGTAACACCCCGCTTATCAGAGTAACTTTTTCGCAACCTTTTACTTCGATATCACTTTAACTTTTTCGAAATAATTGCAACTTACTCGGGATGCTACTAAACTCGTCTTCTTGAAAATCCGTTTATCTTTAAACTGTTGTCTAATACTTCTTTAGACTTATTAAAACAGATTTCCTTTAAACTTGCATTTAACATATTATCATCATATTTCTCATAAAAACTTGAAATCTAAAATTCATTAAAATGCAAGTTTAATAATTAATGTGCGTAGCAGAAATATTTGAAACGTGGTTAATTATACAAACTTTATAAATGTCCACATTAAAGCTTGTCTTCATTTTCTTCCACGATCCACACCACACGGCTCTTCTCACACCTCCTCGTTAACCTGTTACCTGAAACTAAAACTCATGGGGGTGAGTAACGAATATGGATAATCATAAACCGATATCTGATCGGTAACTTAAACTTAAACTTTCATTTCTCTGGCCGATGGTTAATCGGATACGTGTGCACACTCTGATGGATATTTCTCAGGCCCGTCTCGCCTCCATCAGAACTTAGGATATAATCTTTGAGACAAATTAATGCCTCCTCATCCCAAGCGTAATAAACCTTAAACTTCGGGATATAACTTTTGAGACAACTGATGGTCTCCTCATCCCATATCACATATCGTACTCAATGTGCTACCCATTCAGGGTCCCCACCTTTTCATCTTTGAAATCTTTTGTAACACGATAAGTGCTGTACTGGTACTGTATCTGCAAGTCAATTCAAATATAGACAAATATACTAAGTACTATGCTCGTATACTCAATAATTTCTTAGGATTATTAACTTATCCCATTCTTCTAATAATTCATTTAAACTTTCTTATTCTCAAGTTAAGATTATACTTAACTTCACTTTTTACTTTTTCTCAAGGTTAATTACTTAACCTTATAAAACATATCTTCTTAAACATCAATATGTTTCATAACATGCTATAACTCAAATGTGAAAAATACTATATTTCACATTATACTTGATTAAGTACTTAAACTTACTTTTTACCATCATCATCATCATCATGGTTTATAAACTCATCTTAACTTAATCTTTTACTCAATCAAGTACTTAATTAATCATACATCATACTTCTCAAACTTTAGATATTGACTTATTTTTCACTTAATTATCTTGAAAGTGAAAATAATCATATCATTCTTAACTTTCTCATCATGTTCTTAATATGTGAGATTTAAAACAATTTATATAAAATTGTATACTCAACATATTAACTAAAACTTTATCAAATTGTTCATCACTTATGAGAATTGTTCATAATAATCTCATTAATAATCATCTCTACTTATCACATTTGCTCATTAACTTTTCTCATGATATAATATAGCATACTTAATATAATCTTTACTAAATTGTATACTCCATATATGATATCAAAACTCCATCATATGACTCACCATTCATATGAAAATTACTCATTATTCATATGAAAATTACTCATCATTCATATGAAAATTACTCATGAACATCTCATTTTAACAACTTAACTTTATTATGACTATTCTTGCACATATATATACTTATCTTTACGTATATGCTTTCTTATCTTCATAACTTATTCATTTCTCATCTTTAACTTTTGAAACTTAACAGTCATAATCTCATCTTATCACTAAACATATGCTCAAAATTTCATAATCTTATCATGCATATTCATCAAGTTATGAAAACTTTAACTTTAATAGTGAACATAATCTTTATCTTGCATGTTCATCTTCATATATTCATAACTCAAGTTATACTTTACTAAATCTCTTAATTCTTGTTCTCATGTACTCCTCTTTTACATAAGAATCATTCATTTAAATCATATAATTCCAGTTTATTCATATATTTATCATCATCTTATCAAATTCAAGCATGTACATCATATAATTGATCTTGAATATATTTAACTCTTTATATTCATAGAATCAATTATAAACTTAACTTCTTTATCATGTTTATACATACTTATAAACATGTAAACTTAACATCAAAACATAAACTTAAACATTTACTTTAAGATAAGTGAGTTACCTCATCTTCTTGTCAAAGTAAAAACTTCATTCTTTACTTCATCTTCTTTACTTCTCCAAAGTTTCTCCCACTCATTCTCTCTTTCACTTTTATTTAACTTTGGAACTTTATTTTGGTGTGAAAAACTCTGAATTTTAGGCCTCTATTTATAGGCACAATTTGCAAGACATCATAATTGAGTGAAGAAATTAACAAAGTAAACAATACAAACTTGTAAAAATAAATATAAATAATAAATAGTATTCTTAACTTGTAAACTTCTCCAACCCATAGTCAATGCTTAGAAAGGCCCCTCTTCTGATCCTAATCTGATCTCAATGATTAAATTCGAGATTTAGTGAAAATTCTCCAATTTACGGAACCAAATTCTGACTTAAAATGAACAGTTACCGTAAAATCGAAAATTCTTACTATTTTCGAATTTCCTTCTTTTCTTTTGGCATTTTTCCTTTTTATGCTAAAACATTTTTCTTGTCTTGTAGTCTACTAAAAAAATAGAGAGAAAATAATTTAATTTATTTCTCGGAACTGAAATCGGACATAAATTCCGACTACAATCGAAAACCGAAAAAAAACAAAAATTCTAAAAATTTCATATTTCTCTCTAATAATTTAAATAGACTAAAATGTCTAAATAAATTTCTCACTTCTTTGAACATTTATAACTTAAATGTTCATGGATACTTAACCGAACTCAAGACCTAACTTGTCTCGACTCATTATTCTTTTTCTTTCTCATTCAAATCATAAATGGCCAAATTTACATTCATTTAGCTAAATAAAATGGATTGTTACTTGAACTTGAATAACTTATTTCACTTCAATAAACATTAATGTGTAATTAATCCTTATAACTTGATCAATACTCAAAACTAAGCTAGGCTCGAGAATCATTTGTTCGGTAATAATCTTAACTCGTAACCGAACATGCTTGGTTCCGTTCACGACTTATCTTGAATGAGTAATCAAAATATACTCGATTTTTATTATTTGTCATCTTATTATAATTAATCCCATCTTATAAATCCATTTATAAAACTAAACAGACTAGAATTAATTATTTAATGAACTAGCTCGATTAAATAAAAATTAACCGAGAATACTTTCAACTTGAACTTTTAAATGAATAATTTAATAACTGAGCTCGAAACTAGGAACGAGCATTATTAATAAAAGTAATTAGTTCAAACTTAGGACTAAAATAATTACTTTTATTAATTACTAAATGGGATATTACAATCTTCTTATGACTACTACCCTCCGCCTCCTGCATATTTTGATTCAATACCTCCACCCGAGCCAACTCAATTAGCTTCTCCGAGCCGTATAGACGAGATTTTTGAGAAAATGGAAAAGTTAAATCAATCCTTTCTATCCATTTGTACTTCAAAGGTGTCCCCATCCGAAAAAGAAGACGCCGAGTCTTACACTCTACCACCTCCTATATACGAGAACCAATCGGTTGGCCAACCTTGTGCATTGAGATCCGAGACTTCAAGTCAAACAAGGGTTGTTCCTACCGACGATAACCAAGAGGTTTTGGAAAATACTCGAGACATGCTCGCGAACCTCATGTCGGTTGTAGAGGAGTTTAACAATTGGGGGATCATTCCCGTTCCATCCGGTCTCCAAAATCAACTAACGGAACTCGACTCAACCATAGTTACCTTCCTCGACTTGGACACATCTCACATCCTGCTTGGTAGATATGCTTCTCTATCGGCGTAGGTTTGTCGAGAAATCGCACGGTTGGAGGGCGAATTTCGAACATTGGTGGATATGATTGCATTCTTCAATGAGATTGAGTGTATGTACTCGGAGGCCGACACGGTGCATGGCATGGGGGATAATTCAAGAGAGGATTTGATTGTGCCAAGTGTTGTTGAAGGAGCTCGGGAGGACACTTATGAGGAGGAGGAGGAGGAGAAGGTAGTCCATTGTTACGAGATGAGGTTGATGAAGAGGTCGAGTCATCATATGAGGTTATTGAACCAAATTGTGCATTGATAGGTGACTCGGCTCGAGATGTTGAGTATGAGGTGGCTCCCATGTCCTTTGGGTCGTCATCGCATGCTGTTGAGGATTGTGAGCATTTAGAGGAGTCGAGTGCGTTTACGCACATGCTCCCGACACTTGAAGTTGAAGAGTACACATCCTAGATGGCATTGGTGAAGGCCGGGATCGATTCGACATGCTCCACGGATATGTTCATATTTTCGGAGGTCGATTATGGGGCTTTGATTCGTAATGCTTTATCTCTCCTCTTGGTAGTTGTGGATGTCCGTGCTCTGCATCATAAGAACGTGGCCACGATGGTTTTACTCTTTGCCCGCCTTTGTTCCGAACTACCATCGGGACTATTATTGGAGAATACGAAGGCATGGCATGATCGTCACTTCTTTTTGGATCCTGGTTGATTTGTACCCAGGTTTCGTCAAGCTAATGACGTTAAACAAGCGCTTCTTGGGAGGCAACCCAAGTGATTTATCGTTTTCTTAGTTATTTTCTTTTTGCTTTTTTAGTTTTATCTTCTAATAATGGGAGTTTTGGAGTTTTGTGTTTTTCTTGGCAGGACGTGTCGCGGTTCTGGGTTAAGCATGGGCGAAAGGCCTGCATGGGAATGCTTACTACACTCGAAGCATCTTCGGTTTGCGTACTCTTTTCTCTTTTTATCTTTTTGTGTTGCTTCTTCCTTATGTCCTTTCTTCTGAGTTTGGTGTTCTTGTGTTAGCTGCTAGGGTTGGTTCATTATGTGAAATTGCTTGGTCCTATTATTTGACTTCCTGGTTTTGTGTTGAAGCAATGAGGACATTGCCTCATTTTAAGTGTGGGGGAGTTTACGTGGATTTTGCATGCTTATGTTGTGGACCGGTCTAGTGTAGGTTTTGTGTGTTTTTGTGAGTATGGACTTTGGAAATTTCATGATTAGTTAAGACTTGTTTGATGAATTCGATGAGTTGTGATGTTGGTCATATGAGGCATAGCGTGGTGAAATGCTTGGTCGATTACTTTGATTGGCATTCATATATCTACCTTGTGAGGTTTGACCCTTATTTCTTTCTTGAGATACACTGGTCGTGCTCTTGTTTGATTAGAACTTGCCCTGAGTCTGCATTGAAATGAATCAATTTGGGTTGTGAACTGTGAATATGATTAAGGCATTTTTTTTGTATTTTTCTATCCTTGTTTTTTCTGCAGTTATTCCCTAGTTGCCCTTTTGAGCCTAATTGTTTTCTTTTTATATATATAACCTCGTGATGATGACATTGTTTAGTTTCGGGTTGAGAACGGGAGGGGATGATTGTGGAGTTTTTATGTAGAAGTTTCTACCAAAATACAAAATTGAAAACACACACACACAAAAAAAAAGAAAAAAAAAAAAGAAAAATGCAAAACAAAATAAATCGGGTGAAATGTTCGTTTTTAGGAGAAGTGTGGGGGAAGATGCGGTATGTTTGGGCAACCGGTTGAGCTTGAAGTTCGTGGGTGAGGAGTTTGAGTTTTGAATTCGAGCCACTTAGCCTAAATTTATCCTACCCATCCAAAGAGCCTATGTTACAACCCTGAAAGACCTTTTGATTCACTAGTTTCGATTTTTGATTGGTTTAGAGTAGAAGTTAGACAATGGGCAAGCCTATAATTGAACTTGTTTTCGACCAATTTGAGTGCACCTATCTTTATCTGTATAAGAATTCGAGTGAGGCACACATATATATTCCCATACTTGAGAGAACGTCATATCGAAGTATAGTGATCAAGCATGTAGTTGTGTGATGCTCATATATGCCATTTGAATGCTTGTTGTTGAAGTTGAACATTTTGAAGCTTATCTTGTTAATGACTATTGTCCATGCTCAGGTTTTAGTTTTGTGCATTTTCTTTTCTTTTCTTTTTGTTCGGGACGAACAAAGGTTTAAGTGTGTGGGAGTTGTTTGTCCCATTTTTGTTACATTTTTCGTGCTCGTTTTGCTTTTCTTTATCCCCCGTTTTAGATCGTTTCCTTCGTTTTTAGTTTGTTTCGTGTTTTATTATGTGTTTTTCTTTATTTTGAGTCTTTAGGTGTTTTTTCGTTTGTTTTTTCGATTTTTTTCGTGTTTTGTCGTTTTGGGTGTGTAGGTCGGGAGCTTCGGGCGAATTTTATCTTCAAGAAAAGTTGGTTTCGAGAGCACAATTTGATAGATGGGTTCGTTAGTGACGCGTAGCAAAAAATGGAACTCAATTCCGAGTTCGGATGAGCCCAAATGAGCCCGAAACGTAAAATGGCGCAGTGCAATCCAAGTCGCGAGTCGCGAGAGGAAAGTCGCGACTCACGAGATCAAAGTCGCGACTCGCGAGTTTAACAGAGCCTCCGACCAGCTGCGCGACCCCACGACCCGTCAGACTCGCGACACGCGAGTCAACTCGCGAGGCGCGACCTGTTCGACCCTGTTTTTATTTTTCTCCGTTTTTACTCGTTTTAGCTCCGTTTTTCGAGATCTATATATAAAAACGACCCCCCCAGACCTAGGGAACAACCCCCAATATCGTTCCTTTCCATTTTTCTCTCCAAAAACTCAATATTGTTAGGATAAATTTCTCCGCTTTTCTTTTTTTCTCTCATTCTTGGATTGTTGGACACAAAGATATTTGGATTGAAATCTTGCAACTCTGAATCCGATTGTAAGTTTTTCAATTCTATTTTATTATTGTAGTTAGGTTTTATGTTCTTAATTCCGGTTAACATGAAATTGAATCTAAGCATGAGGTAATCCATTCACCTAGGTTTAGGGATTTTGATTCTTGTTTTGAATTATGAGGAATGTGTTTTGTTCAATCTATACGAGTTGTGTGAATTATATGGTTAGTTGATTGATCACCATTCTAACCTAGTTAATCGACGTTCAGAACCGAGAGGGGAGAGGTCGGTCGATTTAGGCTCGTATAGAGTAGACATGTTCGCAAAAGTATTGCCTATGTGTTGCCTGTCGGAATGAATTTATCGTTTATGTTTGTGCTTTTGTTACGAAGAGTTATTGAGCATAGCCCTCTAGACGTGTAGGCTTGTTTAATCTCGTAACCGAACAAATAAGCGTTCAACATAGTTTAAGACTTGATGAGATTTCTCGACCCCTAGAACTTCTTCTTTTTCTCTAGAAATTTAATTGTTATTTCTTTAAATTGTTTTACTAGTTCTAGCTCGTTTTAGTTGATTCCCCAAATCAATCGTGATTAGAGTGTTTAGGACTTATTTTCTTTTTGTGTGTGATCAAGACCAATGCTAAATTCCGAACCGTCTTCCTCGAGAGATCGACCCGGGGAACGAATCCTTCGATTCGGTACTCGGTAAAAAAAAAAAATATTTCGCTACAACAAATTTGGCGCCGTTGCCGGGGAAGGCAAGTAGGATATTTGGTTTTGGTATTGGTTTTATCTTTCGTGTTTCTCTTATTCTTATGATATTTACTTAATTTTTGTGTTTCTCTTGATTATTTGTTTATTTGATATTTCTCTTGCTTTTGATGTTTGTGTTGTTGTGAATATCGTTCCGTGTTAGTTTGCTTTTGTTTTTGCCTCGTGTGCCTTTGGTTGTTTTGTTTTTGTTCTTGTGCGAGGTATTTGCTTGAGGAATTCCGATGAATCCATACGATTATTCCTATGCCGGAAATTTGTCTCGTGGATACCCTGACAATTATCAAGGGGAGATGTATTCGTATGGAGGGCCGCCCAATCCGTACCCGATCCATTCACATCATTATTACCATGACGGATACACCACATCCCAAGGGTATGGACCGAGCCATTCTTACCCGACGTCTCAAGGCAGATATGGTTATTACGCTCCGAATCAATACGAGTCGACTTATTACCAACCGCCATCTTCTTATGACTACTACCCTCCGCCTCCCGCATATTTCGATTCAATACCTCCACCCGAGCCAACTCAAGTAGCTTCTCCGAGCCGTATAGACGAGATTTTTGAGAAAATGGAAAAGTTAAATCAATCATTTCTATCCATTTGTACTTCAAAGGTGTCCCCATCCGAAAAAGAAGACGCCGAGTCTAACACTCTACCACCTCCTATCTACGAGAACCAATCGGTTGGCTAACCTTCTGCATTGAGAACCGAGACTTCAAGTCAAACAAGGGTTGTTCCTACCGACGATCACCAAGAGGTTTTGGCAAATAATCGAGACATGCTCGCGAACCTCATGTTGGTTGTAGAGGAGTTTAACAATTGGGGGATCATTCCCGTTCCATCTGGTCTCCAAAATCAACTAACGGAATTCGACTCAACCGTAGTTACCTTCCTCAACTTGGACACATGTAACGCCCCGTTTATTTTAAAGAATTTACCAAATTTATTTATAAAAAATCAGAGTTTATTTTTTTTTTAAAAAATACCAATTTTAAACTTTAATATTCAACGGGCGCTACTTTAACAACTAAAACACATAAACATTTACACGGATAAAATCTAACAGTTCAAAATAAAATTCCAATTATTCATAATCCTCAAACCCAGTCATGCAATAATAAATATTCCAACATGTTCGAAATAAATAAAGCAGAAGTACAATTATCCAAAGTTAAACAAATGGTCTATCGAGATAATAAAAACAAAAGCAGAAGTAAGTAATACACAATCCAACGACCACCACTCTATCGTCTCTCGCTACCGCCGCCAACCAAAGCTCAACCTAAAAAGATAGGAAGAGGAACAAGAGGACAGAAAAGTAGATGGGGTGAGTACAACCATCATACTCACCATTACCGCACAGTATATTTCGCATAAATATCCATAACCATAAATAATGTATGCATAGAATCCAGATCTAACTCTCTATTAGGCCCTATCGCAAACCTCCTATGTACATACAACAAACCTCCCGACCAGATATCGGCGAGGATGTAACTGGAAGCTCTCCCACCCCGGATGCAACGGGGGTAGGATCTTACCAGGAGACAGTGGAGTTGAATTACCCTTCCGCTCTACACGGATTCGGGCGTTCAGACAATCCCCTCCGCTCTATACGGATTCGGGCGCCCACCTCCCTGATACAACGGGCAGATGACTTCCACTGATTACGCATTCGTCAAAGGCACCACCGTCAGGATACTTAGACTACGGTTCTCACGCATACAGAAACTATCGCGACAAACATTTATACGAAATAACAAGTGCGATAAATGTAGATTCAACATAAATGAACCCACCTGGTAGCGATCGGAATAAACACAAAACAAGGGTAGGCGGCGAAGTCGACTCGTCAAACACCTACATTTATTAAAATACTCTTATCAAAGACTATTCTACAATTGCTAAGCCCAACTAAGTTCATATAATAATTTAAGCACGCATTAAAGAAAGGGAAAACACATTTCCGAAAATATCACATAAGTTTTGAAAAGTTAACCCGGGCAGCGTTTTTAAAATCAATATAACTTTCAGCACACAACTTGTATGAACGAAAATCAAATTGCATTGGAATTTTAAGCGATGAATCTACAATTCTTATGAAGACACTGAAAGCAAACAAGGTCATTTAAATGGTGATAAATCAACAAACATTAAAATTTGAGTCACAGTCCAGAACTGGGAAAAATATACTTGACCCGACTTCAGTATTTACCATCTAACTTGAGCTATAGGCATACTATTGATGAAATTCAAGAACCACATTATAGACAACTCAAATGTCTACAACGTTTCTGAAGATCACATTGACAAATAATCACATATTCAACGAGTTAAAACACAAAACATGTGATTCAGTAAATCTGTCAAAACTAGTATAATGAACATGGACAGTATCTCAGTTTTTAACCTTTCTCTTGAGCTACAGACATCTAAATGATATGGTTCAAGTCTCAAATTAAACCTTAGTAATTCATCTACAACTTTTATTTAGAAGACAGAAACATATGATCTCATTTAAATAGTCAAAAATCGATTAACATTCGGTTCCATATTTCTGCCAACATGATAATTCCTAACTCATGCATATCTAACTTCATAAAATCATAACTCGAGCCACATAGCGCATATCAACATGAAATCTATCTCATTGGAAAGGTAATAAATAGATCTATAACTTTCATGAAGAGTGTATGTTCGTACGAGCACATTTTGACAAGAAAAACCGATCAACCATTAAATATATTTATGTTGTCGGGTACAGAAAAACTGGACGTACAACAAATCTTGTAAAAATGATAACTTTATAAATATAGCTCGGAATCAAGAAATTTCAAAGCCCAGATATGGAAAACTGAACATACTACAATTCTCATAAACATTACAACTTCAAATAATCAGTGTCAGATGGCTTAATATGAGGCACAACAAATCATTGAAAAAGGTGTTTTCACATAAAATAACAAATGACTTATAAAATGAATGTTCTAAGCTCGACAACCATTATTATGACTTCTCGACAGCAATAAACAAGCACATTGAGGTTCATCACAGCAACCAACATGATATTCGGTTTAACGAAGTTACGAACATAATCCGATTAATCGAAACGACGTATACGAGCCGATAAACAATTCGAATAAATCCGACTTCCAACAAGAATTCGATAGCACGTATGATATATATATCTATCATGTGATATACGAGCACGACCAAAATAACGAGAGGGTTCGAATGAGTTACCCGCATTCGAAAATCTACGAGCTATCAAAAGAAAATCGGGCCGAACGACGGGTCGGCCGAACGGGTCGGGAATCGGCTCGCGAACGGAACTCGGAATAACGAAAAGGAACCGAGGGTGGCCGCAAGCTTGCTTCCCGCCGGTAACAACTCGTCGGAAATGGCGTCGGGCTTGCTGGTAGTGGTCGCCGGCTGTTGTTGAGAACTCGCCGGAGGTCGGGCCTGAGGACAACGGCTTGCGGAGGTCCTGCTCACTGTTTCTCGCACGTGGTTGTAAACGGGGAACCTCCGACACACCGACTCGACGATGGCGACTTGCTGGACGCTCGTTGTTCACCGGAGAAGGGCCTGCCATGGTGGTCGTCGGAAAAATAAGCGGAGGGAGATGACGACTGTTGTGATTTTCTCGCGTGGTCTCCGCTGGCCTGAGGTCGATGTCGCTGCTCCTTCTCGGTGGTTACTTGCTCGACAACGTGGACTGCAGTGATGCTTCTGCCGGGAAGATATTCTCACCAGAAACTGGCGTGACGGAAGAGCTACTCGCTGTAAGGGGTGAAAGGGCAGGGCGACATCGGCGTGGGACCTTAAAGTTCGCGACTTATAATGGCAACCGACGGCTTTTTCTGTGAGGGGTTGCAACGAAGGTGCGAGTGGAAAATTTGAAGGGAGAACAGAGTGCTTGAGATTTGTTATTGAGGAACGTGGGGTGAGGGAGACGACTTTTCTTTTTCCGAAAAATCCCACGCCTTTGATGGAGGAAATTAGGGACTTAATTTTCTGGTTTATCTCGTGCAAGTGGATGTGAGAGAGGAATAAAATTTTAGAATTTCTTCAGTAAATGAGAGAGCATAACGTCGTGGCTTATAGGTAGTGAATGGGGAAAATTTTCTTAATTAATAGCAATGAAACCAAGATGATTAATATGGGGTATAATTCACCATAAAGGATGATATCAATTACAATAAAGTGAGGGGTTTAAGTCCACGGTCAAAATGAGTTAGTCAAGATTCTATCTCATGCCTTGGAATAATTTGAATTTCAAAATCAAATCACTCCAATTAGGACGAAATTCGCCGAAACAATTTAAAATTCCGGAACAAATGAATCCAAATAATTCTAACACATAAATAACAAATTTAACCACATAATAAATAAGGTCAATTAGGCACATATGACATAATATTGAAGCAGATAATATAAAGCAAAGACAAATAATCAATTATAAGTAAATAAATAATAATGTAATATTCGAAAAATTCAAATAATCGAATGGGGCGCTACAATCTATCCACCTTAAAAGGAATTCCGACCTCGGAATTCGAAGACAAAAGAAACTAACGAACTAAAATAATACACAGGTCTCCATAACGAGAAGTTAGGGAATCTCCCCCTAATCTCGACCTCCATCCCTCAAGTCGTCTCGGACTTGTCATGTCAGCTCCACTGCACCTTCCCAAGGCTCACTGCCCGGTTCTCGGCTGATGGACACTCGGGTCCAAAATGGCCACCGGTACCTCCTCATAGGTAAGGTCTCGCTCGACCCACAGTTCGTCGAAGTCCACCACATGGTCCGGGTCATGCACAATTCTACACAACAACGAGACATGAAACACACCATGCACCATGACAAATTCGGTGGTAAAGCTAGCCGATAAGCCAAGTCTTCGACTCGAGTAAGGATCTCAAAGGACTAACCGCATACGACAGCGGATCATCATCTACCCCAAACCAAGGTATACCATCCTCTAGTCATACGGAAGGGGGAAACTCGAATGGTACCATCCAGATACTCTGTCGATACACAAAAACACAAAACGACCCACCCATGGTGAGAAGTCGCAAAACGCAACACACAACATGCACACACGACCTCAACAGATCTCATAGTGCCTTGACCTTGAGATCATCGGTCAAACAATCGTGGTCGACACGTGGAGTTGAGTTTCAGCATGGTGCCCAGGTCACGCTGAAAACTTACCCACAATCTCGGCACACCCGTGACTTCTTGCCGAAGCGATTGTCACGGTAACTGTGCAACCATGTATAGCCCCGCTATACTCATACTTACAACACACGATTCTACGACACAAACGTAGCACCTCATGGCTCCGTTTGCTTGCAACACAAGTCCCCTATCTCGTCATCTCGAGAATTCCTCGCAGATGTATAGAAAACCTATCGACTACGCTTCCTTATCAAAACCACTGATCAAGGATGCGAATGCGGTTCGGTGGAACTTGGAACTCTCGGTGGTCAAACAGTCTAAGAAAAAATAGGACGGACAGTTGAATTTTTAATGCCCTGTCCTCCGAGAGGCGACACGCTTGCAGGCACTGCATATGCGGGGCGCCAGGACGCTCACGTGCACCTGTTCAGAGACCAGCTGCAAGGTCAAGGTTTGGTCGATCACGCTGGCGTGGGAGTTCCGTGTGTCCGGTGATGGCAGCTGCAGCTTGCGTGTGAGTTAACGATCGGCCGCACGCAAGCCTATCGTCTATCAGCACGGGCGTACACGCTTGACCACCACTTCGTGGCTACACCCAGTCAGGGTCGACTTTCGGTACAAAGTTTTGACAAGAAAATTTTATCCATGGTTTTTCTCAATACGAAAAATTTTCTGACTTGGAATTTCACATAGACTAAGACAATAGCAAGAGAAGGGTTTTCCACAAAATGTATACAAATGGAGTTCATTCCAAACAAGCTTTTAATTTTTCATGAATTGAAAAGTTTCAAGGTCTAAAAAATAACAGGGTATAAAACCGAGTTCCAAGTCCACTACCTTATTCCAACAACACACTCTAACACGCAAACAGACCGAACACCAGAGATAGGCAAAAATCCTCAAAGGAAATCTAATGCGGCTCTCCAGTCGAGAATGGTACTAGGTCAGCGGCTCTCTCTGAGACATCAACTAGCTAGCTCACTTCGGCTCTTCCGATAAACAGCGTCGGCCGTCACGTCAGCTCTTCCTCCGGCAGCTAATCGTGCCAGCAGTCCTGAACGAGCTCCACTCATCTACATTGCCCAGAGTTCACACCTCAAGGTCTAGGCGAGATGTTTCTTTCATCGAAAAGACCTCGATCACGTCTTCGGGTATTTCCGCTACGTCTCAGCGTTCTAAGAGGTAGACTATGCCGTCGCTGCAGAATTACAACAAGACATTTCTTTGCAGTCGTCATTGTGGTACTTAGCACAAAAGAGTCACTATTCAATTACAGATATTCTCGTCGGGTTCCAGGGTCCGTTTTGATACGTCCACTCCTTGATCTTCGGTTGACAGTACATCGCCCTTGAATCGATTTTCAATGATTTTGTTGTGGCCCTTTGTTGATTGAACCGGTGTTCACCTCGCGATAGTAGTTGATCATCCTTCATCGGTTAGGTTCACGGTTGTCGATGTGCAGCATTCTTTGCCATGAAACAGATCGGCTCTTCCGGTGTTCAGGTAGGTTGTAACTCGCCTTGCTCGTCTGGTGGCATTCTTTGTTGTTCCTCTGGACGACTCCTAGGTGCACCCAGATGATTGCTGCATCTCAAAAATTGTCCAATTCGTCCTCGATAACGATAAAAATTAATTGGGTTGGATGAATGGAATATCCAAGCCCAGCTAAAAGAAGGATATAAGACAAGTAGAAAGCTGGAAACACTCGTCTTAAATGGGTACATCAGGTCGTAAAACTTGATCTCGAAACTCCAAGCGAACAAGAAAACAAAGACAAGGGTTTTCAAAGGTTTTGTACAAGTTCAAGGAAGTGAAAAATTTCTCCCGAAGGCGAAAACGAAATAAGAGAATGAAAATTGGTCAATGTTCACAACGAAACGCAAGTTCAAGAATACAAGCGGCTCTACGCTTCACAATGCACATGCTCCAGGATCGACTACCCTCCTTAAAAGATCATTCATAATCCTCTAAGGTAAGACACCTTTCTTGAATTAGTCGACGACTCCCGATCGAGGAAAACTGTTTCCGATGCGACATACGATTCAATCACAACAAGATGATTGACCGTCGCTGGCCTCCAGGTCGAGATACCATAGTGGCTTGCGCCGACCTTTGCGTTCTCGAGTGCACGGACTTGGAGTTATCGCAAACAAAAATCATAAACCTTGCGACAAATAAGGTTTAGCAGAAAAAAAAATACGCTTATCCTTATTCGTGCACAAAGTCTCTAAACAAAGTTAGTTCCAAGCATCAAATACAAGAATTGCACAACAATTTAAAAGATAAAACACGGATAACAGAAATATTAACAGACAACACACGATCTCGATTTCCCGATCAGTTGTCCACTTCTTACTCAGCTCATCCTCGTCCGAAGTCGGAGCGCACTCACAGGATTCTCCCTCTGTATCGATCTAGTGTCGAGCAGAAGAGTTCATCCACGTGAGGGTTCAACCACAATCGTCCACCGTTGATCTTCTCTGGTGTAGGTCAAGAATCTCCTTCTCCATGCAGTCACACAATTCCGAGGAAAAAATATTCCCCGGTGATGATTCTCCTTCATTCGCACCTGAAACGAAACGGCACGATCCTCTTCTGGACTCAATGCCAGTAGTCGGTATAGCGAATGATAACAGAATGGTCGAGTTAGGACTCTGCGTAAACAAGAGGACAGAAAAGTAAATGAGGTGAGTACAACCATCATACTCACCATTACCGCACAGTATATTTCGCATAAATATCCATAACCATAAATAATGTATGCATAGAATCCAGATCTAACTCTCTATTAGGCCCTATCGCAAACCTCCTATGTACATACAACAAACCTCCCGACCAGATATCGGCGAGGATGTAACTGGAAGCACTCCCACCTTGGATGCAACGGGCGTAGGATCTTACCACGAGACAGTGGAGTTGAATTACCCTTCCGCTCTACACGGATTCGGGCGTTCGGACAATCCCCTCCGCTCTACACGGATTCGGGCGCCCACCTCCCTGATACAACGGGCAGATGACTTCCACTGATTATGCATTCGTCAAAGGCACCACCGTCAGGATACTTAGAATACGGTTCTCACGCATACAGAAACTATTGCGAAAAACATTTATACGAAATAACAAGTGCGATAAATGTAGATTCAACATAAATGAACCCACCTGGTAGCGATCGGAATAAACACAAAACAAGGGTAGGCGGCGAAGTCGACTCGTCAAACACCTACATTTATTAAAATACTCTTATCAAAGACTATTCTACAATTGCTAAGCCCAACTAAGTTCATATAATAATTTAAGCACGCATTAAAGCAAAGGAAAACACATTTCCGAAAATATCACATAAGTTTTGAAAAGTTAACCCGGGCTGCGTTTTTAAAATCAATATAACTTTCAGCACACAACTTGTATGAACGAAAATCAAATTGCATTGGAATTTTAAGGGATGAATCTACAATTCTTATGAAGACACTGAAAGCAAACAAGGTCATTTAAATGGTGATAAATCAACAAACATTAAAATTTGAGTCACAGTCCAGAACTGGGAAAAATATACTTGACCCGACTTCAGTATTTACCATCTAACTTGAGCTATAGGCATACTATTGATGAAATTCAAGAACCACATTATAGACAACTCAAATGTCTACAACGTTTCTGAAGATCACATTGACAAATAATCACATATTCAACGAGTTAAAACACAAAACATGTGATTCAGTAAATCTGTCAAAACTAGTATAATGAACATGGACAGTATCTCAGTTTTTAACCTTTCTCTTGAGCTACAGACATCTAAATGATATGGTTCAAGTCTCAAATTAAACCTTAGTAATTCATCTACAACTTTCATTTAGAAGACAGAAACATATGATCTCATTTAAATGGTCAAAAATCGATTAACATTCGGTTCCATATTTCTGCCAACATGATAATTCCTAACTCATGCATATCTAACTTCATAAAATCATAACTCGAGCCACATAGCACATATCAACATGAAATCTATCACATTTGAAAGGTAATAAATAGATCTATAACTTTCATGAAGAGTGTAAGTTCGTACGAGCACATTTTGACATGAAAAACCGATCAACCATTAAACACATTTATGCTGCCGGGTACAGAAAAACTGGACGTACAACAAATCTTGTAAAAATCATAACTTTATAAATATAGCTCGGAATCAAGAAATTCCAAAGCCCAGATATGGAAAGCTGAACATACTACAATTCTCATGAAGATTACAACTTCAAATAATCAGTGTCAGATGGCTTAAAATGACGCACAACAAATCAGTGAAAAAGGTGTTTTCACATAAAATAACAAATGACTTGTAAAATGAATGTTCTAAGCTCGACAACCATTATTATGACTTCTCGACAGCAATAAACAAGCACATTGAGGTTCATCACAGCAACCAACATGATATTCGGTTTAACGAAGTTACGAACATAATCCGATAATCGAAACAACGTATACGAGCCGATAAACAATTCGAATAAATCCGACTTCCAACAAGAATTCGATAGCACGTATGATATATATATCTATCATGTGATATACGAGCACGACCAAAATAACGAGAGGGTTCGAATGAGTTACCCGCTTTCGAAAATCTACGAGCTATCAAAAGAAAATCGGGCCGAACGACGGGTCGGCCGAACGGGTCGGGAATCGGCTCGCGAACGGAACTCGGAATAACGAAAAGGAACCGAGGGTGGCCGCAAGCTTGCTTCCCGCCGGTAACAACTCGCCGGAAATGGCGTCGGGCTCGCTGGTAGTGGTCGCCGGAAGTTGTTGAGAACTCGCCGGAGGTCGGGCCTGAGGACAACGGCTTGCGGAGGTCCTGCTCACTGTTTCTCGCACGTGGTTGTAAACGGGGAACCTCCGACACACCGACTCGACGATGGCAGCTTGCTGGACGCTCGTTGTTCACCGGAGAAGGGCCTGCCATGGTGGTCGTCGGAAAAACAAGCGGAGGGAGATGACGACTGTTGTGATTTTCTCGCGTGGTCTCCGCTGGCCTGAGGTCGGTGCCGCTGCTCCTTCTCGGTGGTTACTTGCTCGACAACGTGGACTGCGGTGATGCTTCTGCCGGGAAGATATTCTCACCAGAAACTGGCGTGACGGAAGAGCTACTCGCTGTTTGGGGTGAAAGGGCAGGGCGACATCGGCGTGGGACCTTGAAGTTCGCGACTTATAATGGCTACCGACGGCTTTTTCTGTGAGGGGTTGCAACGAAGGTGCGAGTGGAAAATTTGAAGGGAGAACAGAGTGCTTGAGATTTGTTAGCGAGGAACGTGGGGTGAGGGAGACGACTTTTCTTTTTCCGAAAAATCCCACGCCTTTGATGGAGGAAATTAGGGACTTAATTTTCTGGTTTATCTCGTGCAAGTGGATGTGATAGAGGAATAAAATTTTAGAATTTCTTCAGTAAATGAGAGAGCATAACGTCGTGGCTTATAGGTAGTGAATGGGGAAAATTTTCTTAATTAATAGCAATGAAACCAAGATTATTAATATGGGGTATAATTCACCATAAAGGATGATATCAATTACAATAAAGTGAGGGGTTTAAGTCCACGGTCAAAATGAGTTAGTCAAGATTCTATCTCATGCCTTGGAATAATTTGAATTTCAAAATCAAATCACTCCAATTAGGACGAAATTCGCCGAAACAATTTAAAATTCCGGAACAAATGAATCCAAATAATTCTAACACATAAATAACAAATTTAACCACATAATAAATAAGGTCAATTAGGCACATATGACATAATATTGAAGCAGATAATATAAAGCAAAGACAAATAATCAATTATAAGTAAATAAATAATAATGTAATATTCGAAAAATTCAAATAATCGAATGGGGCGCTACAATCTATCCACCTTAAAAGGAATTCCGACCTCGGAATTCGAAGACAAAAGAAACTAACGAACTAAAATAATACAAAGGTCTCCATAACGAGAAGTTAGGGAATCTCCCCCTAATCTCGACCTCCATCCCTCAAGTCGTCTCGGACTTGTCATGTGAGCTCCACTGCACCTTCCCAAGGCTCACTGCCCGGTTCTCGGCTGATGGACACTCGGGTCCAAAATGGCCACCGGTACCTCCTCATAGGTAAGGTCTCGCTCGACCCACAGTTCGTCGAAGTCCACCACATGGTCCGGGTCATGCACAATTCTACACAACAACGAGCCATGAAACACACCATGCACCATGACAAATTCGGTGGTAAAGCTAGCCGATAAGCCAAGTCTTCGACTCGAGTAAGGATCTCAAAGGACTAACCGCATACGACAGCGGATCATCATCTACCCCAAACCAAGGTATACCATCCTCTAGTCATACAGAAGGGGGAAACTCGAATGGTACCATCCAGATACTCTGTCGATACACAAAAACACAAAACGACCCACCCATGGTGAGAAGTCGCAAAACGCAACACACAACATGCACACACGACCTCAACAGATCTCATAGTGCCTCGACCTTGAGATCATCGGTCAAACAATCGTGGTCGACACGTGGAGTTGAGTTTCAGCATGGTGCCCAGGTCACGCTGAAAACTTACCCACAATCTCGACACACCTGTGACTTCTTGCCAAAGCGATTGTCACGGTAACTGTGCAACCATGTATGGCCCCGCTATACTCATACTTACAACACACGATTCTACGACACAAACGTAGCACCTCATGGCTCCGTTTGCTTGCAACACAAGTCCTCTATCTCGTCATCTCGAGAATTCCTCGCAGATGTATAGGGAACTTATCGACTACGCTTCCTTATCAAAACCACTGATCAAGGATGCGAATGCGGTTCCGTGGAACTTGGAACTCTCGGTGGTCAAACAGTCTAAAAAAAAAATAGGACGGACAGTTGAATTTTTAATGCCCTGTCCTCCGAGAGGCGACACGCTTGCAGGCGCTGCATATGCGGGGCGCCAGGACGCTCACGTGCACCTGTTCAGAGACCAGCTGCAAGGTCAAGGTTTGGTCGATCACGCTGGCGTGGGAGTTCTATGTGTCCGGTGATGGCAGCTGCAGCTTGCGTGTGAGTCAACGATCGGCCGCACGCAAGCCTATCGTCTATCAGCACGGGCGTACACGCTTGACCACCACTTCGTGGCTACACCCAGTCAGGGTCGACTTTCGGTACAAAGTTTTGACAAGAAAATTTTATCCATGGTTTTTCTCAATACGAAAAATTTTCTGACTTAGAATTTCACATAGACTAAGACAATAGCAAGAGAAGGGTTTTCCACAAAATGTATACAAATGGAGTTCATTCCAAACAAGCTTTTTAGTTTTTCATGAATTGAAAAGTTTCAAGGTCTAAAAAATAACAGGGTATAAAACCGAGTTCCAAGTCCACTACCTTATTCCAACAACACACTCTAACACGCAAACAGACCGAACACCAGGAGATAGGCAAAAATCCTCAAAGGAAATCTAATGCGGCTCTCCAGTCGAGAATGGTACTAGGTCAGCGGCTCTCTCTGAGACATCAACTAGCTAGCTCACTTCGGCTCTTCCGATAAACAGCGTCGGCCGTCACGTCAGCTCTTCCTCCGGCAGCTAATCGTGCCAGCAGTCCTGAACGAGCTCCACTCATCTACATTGCCCAGAGTTCACACCTCAAGGTCTAGGCGAGAGGTTTCTTTCATCGAAAAGACCTCGATCACGTCTTCGGGTATTTCCGCTACGTCTCGGCGTTCTAAGAGGTAGACTATGCCGTCGCTGCAGAATTACAACAAGACATTTCTTCGCAGTCGTCATTGCGGTACTTAGCACAAAAGAGTCACTATTCAATTGCAGATATTCTCGTCGGGTTCCAGGGTCCGTTTTGATACGTCCACTCTGTTGTGATTATTTTTGTTACGTTTTTTTACTGTTATTTTACATTTATTTTCCCTCATTTTTAGTTTTTTTAGAAGGTCTTTCGGTCCATTTAGTTGTTTTCGGTTATTTTTGTTGTTCTAGTATTTATTGTGTATTTTGTGGTTTTTCGTGTGTTTTCGTGTATTTTCGTGTGTTTTTGTGTTTTTCCGGTTTTTGGTGTAATTTCAGGTATAATAAGTCTGGATTTTCGAGAGTTATCGTTTCCGACGCATTGGTATCGAGCCCCGTGAA
>BKCP01004517.1:499726-527224 GCA_008636005.1 Striga asiatica | reverse complement strand
GCTTTTCCAGTTGACTTTCTGTTATTTACTGTCTTTCTTTTCTGTTTCTGTAATGTTATGTAAATTTCTAGTTGTAATCAAGCAAAAATCTGGATTAATTTTCTGCATTATTATATATATATAAAAGAAATTGAATTACACATAATATAGTTCATTCGAAATTGTGAAGTCGTAATTGTGTTGCAATATGCTATTTCCTTGTTTTATCTTTATTTTTGTGTCGTTTATATTTCTAGGTAGATTTATGTTTATGTTATTTATTAGGTAATAATAAAAAACCAATCTTTGATTAGAATGTTTAGGATTTATTTTTCTTTTATGTGTATCAACACCACTTCTAAATTCCGAACCGCCTTCCTCGAGAGATCGACCCGGGGAACGAATCTTTCGATTCGGTACTCGGTAAAAATAAAAATAATTTGTGCTACAACACACTCCTTGATCTTCGGTTGACAGTACATCGCCCTTGAATCAATTTTCAATGATTTTGTTGTGGCCCTTTGTTGATTGAACAGGTCTTCACCTCGCGATAGTAGTTGATCATCCTTCATCGGTTAGGTTCACGGTTGTTGATGTGCAGCATTCTTTGCCATGAAACAGATCGGCTCTTCCGGTGTTCAGGTAGGTTGTAACTCGCCTTGCTCGTCCGGTGGCATTCTTTGTTGTTCCTCTGGACGACTCCTAGGTGCACCCAGATGATTGCTGCGTCTCAAAAATTGTCCAATTTGTCCTCAATAACGATAAAAATTAATTAGTTTGGGATGAATGGAATATCCAAGCCCAGCTAAAAGAAGGATATAAGACAAGTAGAAAGCTGGAAACACTCGTCTTAAATGGGTACATCAGGTCGTAAAACTTGATCTCGAAACTCCAAGCGAACAAGAAAACAAAGACAAGGGTTTTCAAAGGTTTTGTACAAGTTCAAGGAAGTGAAAAATTTCTCCCGAAGGCGAAAACGAAATAAGAGAATGAAAATTGGTCAATGTTCACAACGAAACGCAAGTTCAAGAATACAAGCGGCTCTACGCTTCACAATGCACATGCTCCAGGCTCGACTACCCTCCTTAAAAGATCATTCATAATCCTCTAAGGTAAGACACCTTTCTTGAATTAGTCGACGACTCCCGATCGAGGAAAACTGATTCCGATGCGACATACGATGCAATCACAACAAGATGATTGACCGTCGCTGGCCTCCAGGTCGAGATACCATAGTGGCTTGCGCCGACCTTTGCGTTCTCGAGTGCACGGACTTGGAGTTATCGCAAACAAAAATCATAAACCTTGCGACAAATAAGGTTTAGCAGAAAAAAAAAATACGCTTATCCTTATTCGTGCACAAAGTCTCTAAACAAAGTTAGTTCCAAGCATCAAATACAAGAATTGCACAACAATTTAAAAGATAAAACACGGATAACAGAAATATTAACAGACAACACACGATCTCGATTTCCCGGTCAGTTGTCCACTTCTTACGCAGCTCATCCTCGTCCTAAGTCAGAGCGCACTCACAGGATTCTCCCTCTGTATCGATCTAGTGTCGAGCAGAAGAGTTCATCCACGTGAGGGTTCAACCACAATCGTCCACCGTTGATCTTCTCTGGTGTAGGTCAAGAATCTCCTTCTCCATGCAGTCACACAATTCCGAGGAAAAAATATTCCCCGGTGATGATTCTCCTTCATTCGCACCTGAAACGAAACGGCACGATCCTCTTCTGGACTCAATGCCAGTAGTCGGTATAGCGAATGATAACAGAATGGTCGAGTTAGGACTCTGCGTAAACAGTACGCTGGATCCTCTTGAGTTTATAAAGTCATTCCGTCAAACTGTCAGCCTTCGCGGTCATCGTTCATAATCCACGCAATAAAAAAAATAGCCATCGCTTTCCACGAGATTTCGCCATCCTCGAGAATCACGTTAGCAATACCTAATCGATCATTAAAACTCTTGGCTTCGAATGGCAACACATTTGAAGCACTAAATTCCAATCCTCACACTCAAATGATTGGATTCCACCACGCCCCCCCTGGTCCACTTGTGAACTGCCCCAGACATTCGAACGATCCCGCACATTTGGGATCTCTCACTTGTCTAATCTCGATGAGGCATTCTGACGTTGGTCACCAGAAAGCTATGGCGCATAAATGCTAATCTCATCTATCGACGAGATAGCTCACACAAGGTGCTAGCTCGAAACTTATAGAGAGAAAATTTCTAGGGTCATCACCAAACACTAGAATTCAAATTATAATAAAGGTGGATAGTCCTAAGCCCCATATAAAATAAATAAGTCAACAAAACTCATACCTCGAGTTGGTGCGGCGAGATGAAAGCGAGTGGTCGAAGGGTCATTAAACACACGAACACTAGAGATAGTCTACAGAAACGCAGACTAGCTCTGATACCATACTGTAACGCCCCGTTTATTTTAAAGAATTTATCGAATTTATTTATAAAAAATCAGAGTTTATTTTTTTTGAAAATACCAATTTAAAACTTTAATATTCAACGGGTGCTACTTTAACAACTAAAACACATAAACATTTACACGGATAAAATCTAACAATTCAAAATAAAATTCCAATTATTCATAATCCTCAAACCCAGTCATGCAATAATAAATATTCCAACATGATCGAAATAAATAAAGCTGAAGTACAATTATCCAAAGTTAAACAAATGGTCTATCGAGATAATAAAATGAAAAGCAGAAGTAAGTAATACACAATCCAACGACCACCACTCTACCGTCTCTCGCTACCGCCGACAACCAAAGCTCAACATAAAAAGATAGGAAGAGGAACAAGAGGACAGAAAAGTAAATGGGGTGAGTACAACCATCATACTCACCATTACCGCACAGTATATTTTGCATAAATATCCATAACCATAAATAATGTATGCATAGAATCCAGATCTAACTCTCTATTAGGCCCTATCGCAAACCTCCTATGTACATACAACAAACCTCCCGACCAGACATCGGCGAGGATGTAACTGGAAGCACTCCCACCCCGGATGCAACGGGGGTAGGATCTTACCAGGAGACAGTGGAGTTGAATTACCCTTCCGCTCTACACGGATTCGGGCGTTCAGAGAATCCCCTCCGCTCTACACGGATTCGGGCGTCCACCTCCCTGATACAACGGGCAGATGACTTCCACTGATTATGCATTCGTCAAAGGCACCACCGTCAGGATACTTAGACTACGGTTCTCACGCATACAGAAACTATCGCGACAAACATTTATACGAAATAACAAGTGCGATAAATGCAGATTCAACATAAATGAACCCACCTGGTAGCGATCGGAATAAACACAAAACAAGGGTAGGCGGCGAAGTCGACTCGTCAAACACCTACATTTATTAAAATACTCTTATCAAAGACTATTCTACAATTGCTAAGCCCAACTAAGTTCATATAATAATTTAAGCACGCATTAAAGCAAGGGAAAACACATTTGAAAAGTAGACCCGGGCAACGTTTTTAAAATCAATATAACTTTCAGCACACAACTTGTATGAACGAAAATCAAATTGCATTGGAATTTTAAGCGATGAATCTACAATTCTTATGAAGACACTGAAAGCAAACAAGGTCATTTAAATGGTGATAAATCAACAAACATTAAAATTTGAGTCACAGTCCAGAACTGGGAAAAATATACTTGACCCGACTTCAGTATTGACCATCTAACTTGAGCTATAGGCACACTATTGATAAAATTCAAGAACCACATTATAGACAACTCAAATGTCTACAACGTTTCTGATGATCACATTGACAAATAATCACATATTCAACGAGTTAAAACACAAAACATGTGATTCAGTAAATCTGTCAAAACTAGTATAATGAACATGGACAGTATCTCAGTTTTTAACCTTTCTCTTGAGCTACAGACATCCAAATGATATGGTTCAAGTCTCAAATTAAACCTTAGTAATTCATCTACAACTTTCATTTAGAAGACAGAAACATATGATCTCATTTAAATGGTCAAAAATCGATTAACATTCGGTTCCATATTTCTGCCAACATGATAATTCCTAACTCATGCATATCTAACTTCATAAAATCATAACTCGAGCCACATAGCACATATCAACATGAAATCTATCACATTTGAAAGGTAATAAATAGATCTATAACTTTCATGAAGAGTGTAAGTTCGTACGAGCACATTTTGACATGAAAAACCGATCAACCATTAAACACATTTATGCTGCCGGGTACAGAAAAACTGGACGTACAACAAATCTTGTAAAAATCATAACTTTATAAATATAGCTCGGAATCAAGAAATTCCAAAGCCCAGATATGGAAAGCTGAACATACTACAATTCTCATGAAGATTACAACTTCAAATAATCAGTGTCAGATGGCTTAAAATGACGCACAACAAATCAGTGAAAAAGGTGTTTTCACATAAAATAACAAATGACTTATAAAATGAATGTTCTAAGCTCGACAACCATTATTATGACTTCTCGACAGCAATAAACAAGCACATTGAGGTTCATCACAGCAACCAACATGATATTCGGTTTAACGAAGTTACGAACATAATCCGATAATCGAAACAACGTATACGAGCCGATAAACAATTCGAATAAATCCGACTTCCAACAAGAATTCGATAGCACGTATGATATATATATCTATCATGTGATATACGAGCACGACCAGAATAACGAGAGGGTTCGAATGAGTTACCCGCTTTCGAAAATCTACGAGCTATCAAAAGAAAATCGGGCCGAACGACGGGTCGGCCGAACGGGTCGGGAATCGGCTCGCGAACGGAACTCGGAATAACGAAAAGGAACCGAGGGTGGCCGCAAGCTTGCTTCCCGCCGGTAACAACTCGCCGGAAATGGCGTCGGGCTCGCTGGTAGTGGTCGCCGGAAGTTGTTGAGAACTCGCCGGAGGTCGGGCCTGAGGACAACGGCTTGCGGAGGTCCTGCTCACTGTTTCTCGCACGTGGTTGTAAACGGGGAACCTCCGACACACCGACTCGACGATGGCAGCTTGCTGGACGCTCGTTGTTCACCGGAGAAGGGCCTGCCATGGTGGTCGTCGGAAAAACAAGCGGAGGGAGATGACGACTGTTGTGATTTTCTCGCGTGGTCTCCGCTGGCCTGAGGTCGGTGCCGCTGCTCCTTCTCGGTGGTTACTTGCTCGACAACGTGGACTGCAGTGATGCTTCTGCCGGGAAGATATTCTCACCAGAAACTGGCGTGACGGAAGAGCTACTCGCTGTTTGGGGTGAAAGGGCAGGGCGACATCGGCGTGGGACCTTAAAGTTCGCGACTTATAATGGCAACCGACGGCTTTTTCTGTGAGGGGTTGCAACGAAGGTGCGAGTGGAAAATTTGAAGGGAGAACAGAGTGCTTGAGATTTGTTATCGAGGAACGTGGGGTGAGGGAGACGACTTTTCTTTTTCCGAAAAATCCCACGCCTTTGATGGAGGAAATTAGGGACTTAATTTTCTGGTTTATCTCGTGCAAGTGGATGTGATAGAGGAATAAAATTTTAGAATTTCTTCAGTAAATGAGAGAGCATAACGTCGTGGCTTATAGGTAGTGAATGGGGAAAATTTTCTTAATTAATAGCAATGAAACCAAGATGATTAATATGGGGTATAATTCACCATAAAGGATGATATCAATTACAATAAAGTGAGGGGTTTAAGTCCACGGTCAAAATGAGTTAGTCAAGATTCTATCTCATGCCTTGGAATAATTTGAATTTCAAAATCAAATCACTCCAATTAGGACGAAATTCGCCGAAACAATTTAAAATTCCGGAACAAATGAATCCAAATAATTCTAACACA
Organism: Striga asiatica; assembly: GCA_008636005.1. Lineage (NCBI taxonomy): Eukaryota > Viridiplantae > Streptophyta > Magnoliopsida > Lamiales > Orobanchaceae > Striga > Striga asiatica. Next base: position 521,382 of record BKCP01004517.1, on the reverse strand, counting down.
TAAATAACAAATTTAACCACATAATAAATAAGGTCAATTAGGCACATATGACATAATATTGAAGCAGATAATATAAAGCAAAGACAAATAATCAATTATAAGTAAATAAATAATAATGTAATATTCGAAAAATTCAAATAATCGAATGGGGCGCTACAATCTATCCACCTTAAAAGGAATTCCGACCTCGGAATTCGAAGACAAAAGAAACTAACGAACTAAAATAATACACAGGTCTCCATAACGAGAAGTTAGGGAATCTCCCCCTAATCTCGACCTCCATCCCTCAAGTCGTCTCGGACTTGTCATGTCAGCTCCACTGCACCTTCCCAAGGCTCACTGCCCGGTTCTCGGCTGATGGACACTCGGGTCCAAAATGGCCACCGGTACCTCCTCATAGGTAAGGTCTCGCTCGACCCACAGTTCGTCGAAGTCCACCACATGGTCCGGGTCATGCACAATTCTACACAACAACGAGACATGAAACACACCATGCACCATGACAAATTCGGTGGTAAAGCTAGCCGATAAGCCAAGTCTTCGACTCGAGTAAGGATCTCAAAGGACTAACCGCATACGACAGCGGATCATCATCTGCCCCAAACCAAGGTATACCATCCTCTAGTCATACGGAAGGGGGAAACTCGAATGGTACCATCCAGATACTCTGTCGATACACAAAAACACAAAACGACCCACCCATGGTGAGAAGTCGCAAAACGCAACACACAACATGCACACACAACCTCAACAGATCTCATAGTGCCTCGACCTTGAGATCATCGGTCAAACAATCGTGGTCGACACGTGGAGTTGAGTTTCAGCATGGTGCCCAGGTCACGCTGAAAACTTACCCACAATCTCGACACACCTGTGACTTCTTGCCGAAGCGATTGTCACGGTAACTGTGCAACCATGTATAGCCCCGCTATACTCATACTTACAACACACGATTCTACGACACAAACGTAGCACCACATGGCTCCGTTTGCTTGCAACACAAGTCCTCTATCTCGTCATCTCGAGAATTCCTCGCAGATGTATAGGGAACTTATCGACTACGCTTCCTTATCAAAACCACTGATCAAGGATGCGAATGCGGTTCGGTGGAACTTGGAACTCTCGGTGGTCAAACAGTCTAAAAAAAAAATAGGACGGACAGTTGAATTTTTAATGCCCTGTCCTCCGAGAGGCGACACGCTTGCAGGCGCTGCATATGCGGGGCGCCAGGACGCTCACGTGCACCTGTTCAGAGACCAGCTGCAAGGTCAAGGTTTGGTCAATCACGCTGGCGTGGGAGTTCTGTGTGTCCGGTGATGGCAGCTGCAGCTTGCGTGTGAGTCAACGATCGGCCGCACGCAAGCCTATCGTCTATCAGCACGGGCGTACACGCTTGACCACCACTTCGTGGCTACACCCAGTCAGGGTCGACTTTCGGTACAAAGTTTTGACAAGAAAATTTTATCCATGGTTTTTCTCAATACGAAAAATTTTCTGACTTAGAATTTCACATAGACTAAGACAATAGCAAGAAAAGGGTTTTCCACAAAATGTATACAAATGGAGTTCATTCCAAACAAGCTTTTTAGTTTTTCATGAATTGAAAAGTTTCAAGGTCTAAAAAATAACAGGGTATAAAACCGAGTTCCAAGTCCACTACCTTATTCCAACAACACACTCTAACACGCAAACAGACCGAACACCAGAGATAGGCAAAAATCCTCAAAGGAAATCTAATGCGGCTCTCCAGTCGAGAATGGTACTAGGTCAGCGGCTCTCTCTGAGACATCAACTAGCTAGCTCACTTCGGCTCTTCCGATAAACAGCGTCGGCCGTCACGTCAGCTCTTCCTCCGGCAGCTAATCGTGCCAGCAGTCCTGAACGAGCTCCACTCATCTACATTGCCCAGAGTTCACACCTCAAGGTCTAGGCGAGAGGTTTCTTTCATCGAAAAGACCTCGATCACGTCTTCGGGTATTTCCGCTACGTCTCGGCGTTCTAAGAGGTAGACTATGCCGTCGCTGCATAATTACAACAAGACATTTCTTCGCAGTCGTCATTGCGGTACTTAGCACAAAAGAGTCACTATTCAATTGCAGATATTCTCGTCGGGTTCCAGGGTCCGTTTTGATACGTCCACTCCTTGATCTTCGGTTGACAGTACATCGCCCTTGAATCAATTTTCAATGATTTTGTTGTGGCCCTTTGTTGATTGAACAGGTCTTCACCTCGCGATAGTAGTTGATCATCCTTCATCGGTTAGGTTCACGGTTGTCGATGTGCAGCATTCTTTGCCATGAAACAGATCGGCTCTTCCGGTGTTCAGGTAGGTTGTAACTCGCCTTGCTCGTCTGGTGGCATTCTTTGTTGTTCCTCTGGACGACTCCTAGGTGCACCCAGATGATTGCTGCGTCTCAAAAATTGTCCAATTCGTCCTCGATAACGATAAAAATTAATTGGTTTGGGATGAATGGAATATCCAAACCCAGCTAAAAGAAGGATATAAGACAAGTAGAAAGCTGGAAAAACTCGTCTTAAATGGGTACATCAGGTCGTAAAACTTGATCTCGAAACTCCAAGCGAACAAGAAAACAAAGACAAGGGTTTTCAAAGGTTTTGTACAAGTTCAAGGAAGTGAAAAATTTCTCCCGAAGGCGAAAACGAAATAAGAGAATGAAAATTGGTCAATGTTCACAACGAAACGCAAGTTCAAGAATACAAGCGGCTCTACGCTTCACAATGCACATGCTCCAGGCTCGACTACCCTCCTTAAAAGATCATTCATAATCCTCTAAGGTAAGACACCTTTCTTGAATTAGTCGACGACTCCCGATCGAGGAAAACTGTTTCCGATGCGACATACGATTCAATCACAACAAGATGATTGACCGTCGCTGGCCTCCAGGTCGAGATACCATAGTGGCTTGCGCCGACCTTTGCGTTCTCGAGTGCACGGACTTGGAGTTATCGCAAACAAAAATCATAAACCTTGCGACAAATAAGGTTTAGCAGAAAAAAAAAATACACTTATCCTTATTCGTGCACAAAGTCTCTAAACAAAGTTAGTTCCAAGTATCAAATACAAGAATTGCACAACAATTTAAAAGATAAAACACGGATAACAGAAATATTAACAGACAACACACGATCTCGATTTCCCGGTCAGTTGTCCACTTCTTACTCAGCTCATCCTCGTCCTAAGTCAGAGCGCACTCACAGGATTCTCCCTCTGTATCGATCTAGTGTCGAGCAGAAGAGTTCATCCACGTGAGGGTTCAACCACAATCGTCCACCGTTGATCTTCTCTGGTGTAGGTCAAGAATCTCCTTCTCCATGCAGTCACACAATTCCGAGGAAAAAATATTCCCCGGTGATGATTCTCCTTCATTCGCACCTGAAACGAAACGGCACAATCCTCTTCTGGACTCAATGCCAGTAGTCGGTATAGCGAATGATAACAGAATGGTCGAGTTAGGACTCTGCGTAAACAGTACGCTGGATCCTCTTGAGTTTATAGAGTCATTCCGTCAAACTGTCAGCCTTCGCGGTCATCGTTCATAATCCACGCAATAAAAAAAAATAGCCATCGCTTTCCACGAGATTTCGCCATCCTCGAGAATCACGTTAGCAATACCTAATCGATCATTAAAACTCTTGGCTTCGAATGGCAACACATTCGAAGCACTAAATTCCAATCCTCACACTCAAATGATTGGATTCCACCACGCCCCCCCTGGTCCACTTGTGAACTGCCCCAGACATTGGAACGATCCCGCACATTTGGGATCTCTCGCTTGTCTAATCTCGATGAGGCATTCTGACGTTGGTCACCAGAAAGCTATGGTGCATAAATGCTAATCTCATCTATCGACGAGATAGCTCACACAAGGTGCTAGCTCGAAACTTATAGAGAGAAAATTTCTAGGGTCATCACCAAACACTAGAATTCAAATTATAATAAAGGTGGATAGTCCTAAGCCCCATATAAAATAAATAAGTCAACAAAACTCATACCTCGAGTTGGTGCGGCGAGACGAAAGCGAGTGGTCGAAGGGTCATTAAACACACGAACACTAGAGATAGTCTACAGAAACGCAGACTAGCTCTGATACCATACTGTAACGCCCCGTTTATTTTAAAGAATTTATCGAATTTATTTATAAAAAGTCAGAGTTTATTTTTTTTGAAAATACCAATTTAAAACTTTAATATTCAACGGGTGCTACTTTAACAACTAAAACACATAAACATTTACACGGATAAAATCTAACAATTCAAAATAAAATTCCAATTATTCATAATCCTCAAACCCAGTCATGCAATAATAAATATTCCAACATGTTCGAAATAAATAAAGCTGAAGTACAATTATCCAAAGTTAAACAAATGGTCTATCGAGATAATAAAATGAAAAGCAGAAGTAAGTAATACACAATCCAACGACCACCACTCTACCGTCTCTCGCTACCGCCGACAACCAAAGCTCAACCTAAAAAGATAGGAAGAGGAACAAGAGGACAGAAAAGTAAATGGGGTGAGTACAACCATCATACTCACCATTACCGCACAGTATATTTCGCATAAATATCCATAACCATAAATAATGTATGCATAGAATCCAGATCTAACTCTCTATTAGGCCCTATCGCAAACCTCCTATGTACATACAACAAACCTCCCGACCAGACATCGGCGAGTATGTAACTGGAAGCACTCCCACCCCGGATGCAACGGGGTTAGGATCTTACCAGGAGACAGTGGAGTTGAATTACCCTTCCGCTCTACACGGATTCGGGCGTTCAGAGAATCCCCTCCGCTCTACACGGATTCGGGCGTCCACCTCCATGATACAACGGGCAGATGACTTCCACTGATTATGCATTCGTCAAAGGCACCACCGTCAGGATACTTAGACTACGGTTCTCACGCATACAGAAACTATCGCGACAAACATTTATACGAAATAACAAGTGCGATAAATGTAGATTCAACATAAATGAACCCACCTGGTAGCGATCGGAATAAACACAAAACAAGGGTAGGCGGCGAAGTCGACTCGTCAAACACCTACATTTATTAAAATACTCTTATCAAAGACTATTCTACAATTGCTAAGCCCAACTAAGTTCATATAATAATTTAAGCACGCATTAAAGCAAGGGAAAACACATTTCCGAAAATATCACATAAGTTTTGAAAAGTTAACCCGGGCAGCGTTTTTAAAATCAATATAACTTTCAGCACACAACTTGTATGAACGAAAATCAAATTGCATTGGAATTTTAAGCGATGAAACTACAATTCTTATGAAGACACTGAAAGCAAACAAGGTCATTTAAATGGTGATAAATCAACAAACATTAAAATTTGAGTCACAGTCCAGAACTGGGAAAAATATACTTGACCCGACTTCAGTATTTACCATCTAACTTGAGCTATAGGCATACTATTGATGAAATTCAAGAACCACATTATACACAACTCAAATGTCTACAACGTTTCTGAAGATCACATTGACAAATAATCACATATTCAACGAGTTAAAACACAAAACATGTGATTCAGTAAATCTGTCAAAACTAGTATAATGAACATGGACAGTATCTCAGTTTTTAACCTTTCTCTTGAGCTACAGACATCTAAATGATATGGTTCAAGTCTCAAATTAAACCTTAGTAATTCATCTACAACTTTCATTTAGAAGACAGAAACATATGATCTCATTTAAATGGTCAAAAATCGATTAATATTCGGTTCCATATTTCTGCCAACATGATAATTCCTAACTCATGCATATCTAACTTCATAAAATCATAACTCGAGCCACATAGCGCATATCAACATTAAATCTATCTCATTTGAAAGGTAATAAATAGATCTATAACTTTCATGAAGAGTGTAAGTTCGTACGAGCACATTTTGATAAGAAAAACCGATCAACCATTAAATATATTTATGCTGTCGGGTACAGAAAAACTGGACGTACAACAAATCTTGTAAAAATGATAACTTTATAAATATAGCTCGGAATCAAGAAATTTCAAAGCCCAGATATGGAAAACTGAACATACTACAATTCTCATGAAGATTACAACTTCAAATAATCAGTGTCAGATGGCTTAAAATGAGGCACAACAAATCAGTGAAAAAGGTGTTTTCACATAAAATAACAAATGACTTATAAAATGAATGTTCTAAGCTCGACAACCATTATTATGACTTCTCGACAGAAATAAACAAGCACATTGAGGTTCATCACAGCAACCAACATGATATTCGGTTTAACGAAGTTACGAACATAATCCGATAATCGAAACGACGTATACGAGCCGATAAACAATTCGAATAAATCCGACTTCCAACAAGAATTCGATAGCACGTATGATATATATATATCTATCATGTGATATACGAGCACGACCAGAATAACAAGAGGGTTCGAATGAGTTACCCGCTTTCGAAAATCTACGTGCTATCAAAAGAAAATCGGGCCGAACGACGGGTCGGCCGAACGGGTCGGGAATCGGCTAGCGAACGGAACTCGGAATAACGAAAAGGAACCGAGGGTGGCCGCAAGCTTGCTTCCCGCCGGTAACAACTCGCCGGAAATGGCGTCGGGCTCGCTGGTAGTGGTCGCCGGAAGTTGTTGAGAACTCGCCGGAGGTCGGGCCTGAGGACAATGGCTTGCGGAGGTCCTACTCACTGTTTCTCGCACGTGGTTGTAAACGGGGAACCTCCGACACACCGACTCGACGATGGCGGCTTGCTGGACGCTCGTTGTTCACCGGAGAAGGGCCTGCCATGGTGGTCGTCGGAAAAACAAGCGGAGGGAGATGACGACTGTTGTGATTTTCTCGCGTGGTCTCCGCTGGCCTGAGGTCGGTGCCGCTGCTCCTTCTCGGTGGTTACTTGCTCGACAACGTGGACTGCGATGATGCTTCTGCAGGGAAGATATTCTCACCAGAAACTAGCGTGACGGAAGAGCTACTCGCTGTTCGGGGTGAAAGGGCACGGCGACATCGGCGTGGGACCTTGAAGTTCACGACTTATAATGGCAACCGACGGCTTTTTCTGCGAGGGGTTGCAACGAAGGTGCGAGTGGAAAATTTGAAGGGAGAACAGAGTGCTTGAGATTTGTTATCGAGGAACGTGGGGTGAGGGAGACGACCTTTCTTTTTCCGAAAAATCCCACGCCTTTGATGGAGGAAATTAGGGACTTAATTTGCTGGTTTATCTTGTGCAAGTGGATGTGAGAGAGGAATAAAATTTTAGAATTTCTTCAGTAAATGAGAGAGCATAACGTCGTGGCTTATAGGTAGTGAATGGGGAAAATTTTCTTAATTAATAGCAATGAAAACAAGGTGATTAATATGGGGTATAATTCACCATAAAGGATGATATCAATTACAATAAAGTGAGGGGTTTAAGACCACGGTCAAAATGAGTTAGTCAAGATTCTATCTCATTCCTTGGAATAATTTGAATTTCAAAATCAAATCACTCCAATTAGGACGATTTAAGGGGGCGGATTCGGTTTTTGGGTCCAAATGGATCGTAAGTGTCCAACATTGGGATGAGAAATAAGTATTCGAGGTTCGGGTCGAAACGGCACGAAAATGAATCGAAATAGATTTAAATTCGATTTACGCGATTAAACCGAAATTCGCCGAAACAATTTAAAATTCCGGAACAAATGAATCCAAATAATTTTAACACATAAATAACAAATTTAACCACATAAAAAATAAGGTCAATTAGGCACATATGACATAATATTCAAGCAGATAATATAAAGCAAAGACAAATAATCAATTATAAGTAAATAAATAATAATGTATATTTGAAAAATTCAAATAATCGAATGGGGCGCTACAATCTATCCACCTTAAAAGGAATTCCGACCTCGGAATTCGAAGACAAAAGAAACTAACTAACTAAAATAATACACAGGTCTCCATAGCGAGAAGTTAGGGAATCTCCCCCTAATCTCGACCTCCATCCCTCAAGTCGTCTCGGACTTGTCATGTCAGCTCCACTGCACCTTCCCAAGGCTCACTGCCCGGTTCTCGGCTGATGGACACTCGGGTCCAAAATGGCCACCGGTACCTCCTCATAGGTAAGGTCTCGCTCGACCCACAGTTCGCCGAAGTCCACCACATGGTCCGGGTCATGCACAATTCTACACAACAACGAGACATGAAACACACCATGCACCCTGACAAATTCGGTGGTAAAGCTAGCCGATAAGCCAAGTCTTCGACTCGAGTAAGGATCTCAAAGGACTAACCGCATACGACAGCGGATCATCATCTACCCCAAACCAAGGTATACCATCCTCTAGTCATACGGAAGGAGGAAACTCGAATGATACCATCCAGATACTCTCTTGATACACAAAAACACAAAACGACCCACCCATGGTGAGAAGTCGCAAAACGCAACACACAACATGCACACACGACCTCAACAGATCTCATAGTGCCTCGACCTTGAGATCATCGGTCAAACAATCGTGGTCGACACGTGGAGTTGAGTTTCAGCATGGTGCCCAGGTCACGCTGAAAACTTACCCACAATCTCGACATACCTGTGACTTCTTGTCGAAGCGATTGTCACGGTAACTGTGCAACCATGTATAGCCCCGCTATACTCATACTTACAACACACGATTCTATGACACAAACGTAGCACCTCATGGCTCCGTTTGCTTGCAACACAAGTCCCCTATCTCGCCATCTCGAGAATTCCTTGCAGATGCATAAGAAACCTATCGACTACGCTTCCTTATCAAAACCACTGATCAAGGATGCAAATGCGGTTCGGTGGAACTTGGAACTCTCGGTGGTCAAACAGTCTAAAAGAAAAATAGGACGGGTAGTTGAATTTTTAATGCCTGTCCTCCGAGAGGCGACACGCTTGGAGGCGCAGCATATGCAGGGCGCCAGGACGCTCACGTGCACCTGTTCAGAGACCAGCTGCAAGGTCAAGGTTTGGTCGATCACGCTGGTGTGGGAGTTCCGTGTGTCCGGTGATGGCAGCTGCAGCTTGCGTGTGAGTCAACAATCGGCCGCATGCAAGCCTATCGTCTATCAGCACGGGCGTACACGCTTGACCACCACTTCGTGGCTACACCCAGTCAGGGTCGACTTTCGGTTTACAGTTTTTACAAGAAAATTTTATCCATGGTTTTTCTCAATACGAAAAATTTTTTGACTTGGAATTTCACATAGACTAAGACAATAGCAAGAGAAGGGTTTTCCACAAAATGTATACAAATGGAGTTCATTCCAAACAAGCTTTTTAGTTTTTCACGAATTGAAAAGTTTCAAGGTCTAAAAAATAACAGGGTATAAAACCGAGTTCCGAGTCCACTACCTTATTCCAACAACACACTCTAACACGCAAACAGACCAAACACTAGAGATAGGCAAAAATCCTCAAAGGAAATCTAATGCGGCTCTCCAATCGAGAATGGTACTAGGTCAGCGGCTCTCTCTGAGACATCAACTAGCTAGCTCACTTCGGCTCTTCCGATAAATAGTGTCGGCCGTCACGTCAGCTCTTCCTCCGGCAGCTAATCGTGCCAGCAGTCCTGAACGAGCTCCACTCATCTACATTACCCAGAGTTCACACCTCAAGGTCTAGGCGAGAGGTTTCTTTCATTGAAAGGACCTCGATCACGTCTTCGGGTATTTCTGCTACGTCTCGGCGTTCTAAGAGGTAGACTATGCCGTCGCTTCAGAATTACAACAAGACATTTCATCGCAGTCGTCATTGCGGTACTTAGCACAAAAGAGTCACTATTCAATTGCAGATATTCTCGTCGGGTTCCAGGGTCCGTTTTGATACGTCCACTCCTTGATCTTCGGTTGACAGTACATCGCCCTTGAATCGATTTTCAATGATTTTGCTGTGGCCCTCTGTTGATTGAACAGGTCTTCACCTCGCGATAGTAGTTGATCATCCTTCATCGGTTAGGTTCACGGTTGTCGATGTGCAGCATTCTTTGCTATGAAACAGATCGGCTATTTCGGTGTACTGGTAGGTTGTAAGTCGCCTTGCTCGTCTGGTGGCATTCTTTGTTGTTCCTCCGGACGACTCCTAGGTGCACCCAGATGATTGCTGCGTCTAAAAAATTGTCCAATTCGTCCTCAATAACGATAAAAATTAATTGGTTTGGATAAATGGAATATCCAAGCCCAACTAAAAGAAGGATATAAGACAAGTAGAAAGCTGGAAACACTCGTCTTAAATGGGTACATCAGGTCGTAAAACTTGATCTCGAAACTCCAAGCGAACAAGAAAACAAAGATAAGGGTTTTCAAAGGTTTTGTACAAGTTCAAGGAAGTGAAAAATTTCTCCCGAAGGCCAAAACGAAATAAGAGAATGAAAATTGGTCAATGTTCACAACGAAACGCAAGTTCGAGAATACAAACGGCTCTACGCTTCACAATGCACATGCTCCAGGCTCGACTACCCTCCTTAAAAGATCATTCATAATCCTCTAAGGTAAGACACCTTTCTTGAATTAGTCGACGACTCCCGATCGAGGAAAACTGTTTTCGATGCGACATACGATTCAATCACAACAAGATGATTGACCGTCGCTGGCCTCCAGGTCGAGATACCATAGTGGCTTGCGCCGACCTTTGCGTTCTCGAGTGCACGGACTTGGAGTTATCGCAAACAAAAATCATAATCCTTGCGTCAAATAAGGTTTAGCAGAAAAAAAAATACGCTTATCCTTATTCGTGCACAAAGTCTCTAAACAAAGTTAGTTCCAAGCATCAAATACAAGAATTGCACAACAATTTAAAAGATAAAACACGGATAACAGAAAGATTAACAGACAACACACGATCTCGATTTCCCGGTCAATTGTCCACTTCTTACTCAGCTCATCCTCGTCCTAAGTCAGAGCGCACTCACAGGATTCTCCCTCTGTATCGATCTAGTGTCGAGCAGAAGAGTTCATCCACGTGAGGGTTCAACCAAAATCGTCCACCGTTGATCTTCTCTGGTGTAGGTCACGAATCTACTTCTCCATGCCGTCACACAATTCCGAGGAAAAAATATTCTCCGGTGATGATTCTCCTTCATTCGCACCTGAAATGAAACGGCACGATCCTCTTCTGTACTCAATGCCAGTAGTCAGTATAGCGAATGATAACAGAATGGTCGAGTTAGGACTCTGCGTAAACAGTACGCTGGATCCTCTTGAGTTTACGGAGTCATTCCGTCAAACTGTCAGCCTTCGCGGTCATCGTTCATAATCCACGCAATAAAAAAAATAGCCATCGCTTTCCTCGAGATTTCGCCATCCTCGAGAATCACGTTAGCAATACCTAATTGATCATTAAAACTCTTGGCTTCGAATGGCAACACATTCGAAGCACTAAATTCCAATCCTCACACTCAAATGATTGGATTCCACAACGCCCCCCTGGTCCACTTGTCAACTGCCCCAGACATTCGAATGATCCCGCACATTTGGGATCTCTCGCTTGTCTAATCTCGATGAGGCATCCTGACGTTGGTCACCAGAAAGCTATGGTGCATAAATGCTAGTCTCATCTATCGACGAGATAGCTCACACAAGGTGCTAGCTCGAAACTTATAGAGAGAAAATTTCTAGGGTCATCACCAAACACTAGAATTCAAATTATAATAAAGGTGGATAGTCCTAAGCCCCATATAAAATAAATAAAACAACAAAACTCATACCTCAAGTTGGTGCGGCGAGACGAAAGCGAGTGGTCGAAGGGTCATTAAACACACCAACACTAGAGATAGTCTACAGAAACGCAGACTAGCTCTGATACCATACTGTAACGCCCCATTTATTTTAAAGAATTTACCGAATTTATTTATAAAAAATCAGAGTTTATTTTTTTTTTAAAATACCAATTTAAAACTTTAATATTCAACGGGCGCTACTTTAACAACTAAAACACATAAACATTTACACGGATAAAATCTAACAGTTCAAAATAAAATTCCAATTATTCATAATCCTCAAACCCAGTCATGCAATAATAAATATTCCAACATGTTCGAAATAAATAAAGCAGAAGTACAATTATCCAAAGTTAAACAAATGGTCTATCGAGATAATAAAATGAAAAGCAGAAGTAAGTAATACACAATCCAAAGACCACCACTCTATCGTCTCTCGCTACCGCCGCCAACCAAAGCTCAACCTAAAAAGATAGGAAGAGGAACAAGAGGACAGAAAAGTAAATGGGGGTGAGTACAACCATCATACTCACCATTACCGCACAGTATATTTCGCATAAAGATCCATAACCATAAATAATGTATGCATAGAATCCAGATCTAACTCCCTATTAGGCCTTATCGCAAACCTCCTATGTACATACAACAAACCTCCCGACCAGACATCGGCGAGGATGTAACTGGAAGCACTCCCACCCCGAATGCAACTGGGGTAGGATCTTACCAGGAGACAGTGAAGTTGAATTACCCTTCCGCTCTACACGGATTCGGGCGTTCAGACAATCCCCTCCGCTCTACACGGATTCGGGCGCCCACCTCCCTGATACAACGGGCAGGTGACTTCCACTGATTATGCATTCGTCAAAGGCACTACCGTCAGGATACTTAGACTAGGGTTCTCACGCATACAGAAACTATCGCGACAAACATTATACGAAATAACAAGTGCGATAAATGTAGATTCAACATAAATGAACCCACCTGGTAGCGATCAGGATAAACACAAAACAAGGGTAGGCGGCGAAGTCGACTCGTCAAACACCTACATTTATTAAAATAGTCTTATCAAAGACTATTCTATAATTCCTAAGCCCAACTAAGTTCATATAATCATTTAAGCACGCATTAAAGCAAGGGAAAACACATTTCCGAAAATATCACATAAGTTTTGAAAAGTTAACCCGGGCAGCGTTTTTAAAATCGATATAACTTTCAGCACACAACTTGTATGAACGAAAATCAAATTTCATTGGAATTCTAAGAGATGAATCTACAATTCATATGAAGACACTGAAAGCAAACAAGGTCATTTAAATAGTGATAAATCAACAAACATTAAAATTTGAGTCACAGTCCAGAACTGGGAAATATATACTTGACCCGACTTCAGTATTTACCATCTAACTTGAGCTAGAGGCATACTATTGATGAAATTCAAGAACCACATTATAGACAACTCAAATGTCTACAACGTTGCTGAAGATCACATTGACAAATAATCACATATTCAACGAGTTAAAACACCAAACATGTGATTCAGTAAATCTGTCAAAACTAGTATAATGAACATGGACAGTATCTCAGTTTTTAACCTTTCTCTTGAGCTACAGAAATATAAATGATATGGTTCAAGTCTCAAATTAAACCTTAGTAATTCATCTACAACTTTCATTTAGAACACAGAAACATATGAGCTCATTTGAATGGTCAAAAATCGATTAACATTCGGTTCCATATTTCTGCCAACATGATAATTCCTAACTCATGCATATCTAACTTCACATAGCACATATCAACATGAAATATATCTCATTTGAAAGGTAAGAAATAGATCTATAACTTTCATGAAGAGTGTAAGTTCGTACAAGCACATTTTGACATGGAAAACCGATCAACCATTAAATACATTATGCTGCCGGGTACAGAAAAACTGGACGTACAACAAATCTTGTAAATATCATAACTTTATAAATATAGCTCGGAATCGAGAAATTCCAAAGCCCAGACAAGGAAAACTGAACATACTACAATTCTCATGAAGACTACAACTTCAAATAATGTAACACCCCATTTTATTTTAAAGAATTTACCGAATGTATTTGATAAAAATCAGAGTTATTTTTTTTTTTTAATTCCAAATTAAAACATTCATCGAGGACAGGGCGCTACTCACTAACAACAGCAAACAAACACATCCAACAATTCAAAGAACCTACACATGCTCGAGCTATCAAAATAACCAATCCCATGAAAGAATATAAGTCTCAAAATCATTCTCAATCATCTAGCATAAATCAAGGTTCAAACGTAACTCAAACATAGTTCGAAAGAGAAGAGATAAATAATCCAATTGACGAAAGCATTAACAATCCAAAACAAAATCAAGTAGTTTAACATAAATAAAATCAAGCGGAAGCAAAAGACACATCCAGTAAATGACCACCATCTCGCTCGTCTTTACGCCACCGCCTCCAGCTCGTCTCAACCTAAAGCAAAGGAAGAGAAGACACAACAAAGAAAATAATGGGGGTGAGCATAACCAACAAGCTCACCATTATCGCACAATTTGTCTCGCATAACATTTTAAAACATCATAACCACAGTATTCAGTATGCATAGAATCCAACAATCTAACTCCCTACTTGGCCCTATCACAAACCTCTTATGTACATACAACAACCTTCCGATCACACACGGCAAGGAAGTAACTGGAAACCTTCCCATCACCGAATGGCTACGGGCCTGAGATCCTTTCCAGGAGACATTAGAGATGTTTTTCCCATTCACGAATATCATACGGACCTGGGCGTCACCTCTCCGAATCTACGGGCCGATGACCTCTCACTGTTTATGCATCCTCGAAGGCACTAACATACGGGACACTTAGACTAGGGTTCTCACGCATACATCATTTTTCAAAACAAAGCATTTATACGAAATATTAAGTGCGATAAATATGGAATACATCATAAATGTACCCACCTGATAGCAGCAACAGATCACAGTCACAAATCTCGAAATGAGGCGAGGTCAACACCTCTAGATACCTACATTAAGTCAAGATCCTACAATCAATATCTATCTCGACTTAAATCGGAAATCACAAAAACAGACCTAGTCGAACTCGTTTCGACTAAGTAGTTCGTGAAGTCCTGTGGATGTTGGAACACTAAGACTTGGCACTAAACTCGACCAAACCACATAAGGGAGTTCACATAAATCCATCCAAGGATTGACCAAGTCAAACTCTCATCAAAACGAAAAGCAAGTCGACTCCCAACTTTCATATAAAAATCATGTTTCGAAAATAGCAACCATTAATCGCATGAAAAATAGATGGTCAGGCTACCCTACGACTTAGGCTCTGAAAATTTACAAAAAATTACATCTCCCAGAAACATGTAAAACCACAAATTCTCAGCTTCAAACTCGAAATGCACTATTTTATAAAATTCGAACAAGATATCAACAAAATGGGAACATCAATTCACACAGGAACTTAATGAAAGAATCAAAACTTCTAAATTTAACACAACAACACACAACATGCTAAAGTTCATGTATAAAAATCTCAGCCCTGAATGTTGACTGCTACTATTTTTAAAAATTCAAATGAGATTCAACAGTTTATCAAACGTAAATCAAAACCGAAACAATATGGACTCCAAAAATTCCCATCTTTTAAAATCATGATTCAACACATATAATAGGCATCTCAGTAAAATTTCATAATTTTTCACGCAATAACCAATTTATAAAAATTCAAAGCAACGCTCAGCAGATTCGATAAATAAAATATTAACCACACCAAAACAAGTCCAAAAATTCTAAAATTTTTACACAACATATAAACGTCACAGAGGCATGACATATTCGAATTTCAGCTCATTTAGTTCACGAATGAATTTATTATGCATTTAACACTATTCTGATCAGATTTCAATTTAATTATTGAAAATAGCTACAGGTTTCTAAAAGTCACGAAAATTTTACATAAGGCTGGTAATAAACAGACAACATCACCCTCAAATGTTCAAATCATTTTGAGCAGCGAGCTATTTTTAAAAATTCAAACACCAAAACAGCGATACATATGCTCGACAACTTATCAATTAATTCATAACATGAAATTTCTCGTCCGAGGCCTTTTCATAAGACCAAGGGCTCGACATTGTTCCAATATCCACCGACTTACACGACTTTCGAGGTCTCGTTCGATTCTTTAGAAAATCGAAGAGGTCCCGAACATACGATAACACATAAAATCATAATGAACACATAATCACACATATTCACATCTAGCAAATCACACATATATTATGTTGTTCAACGAGCACTCAATGCACGTACGATCACAACATAATTCACGTAAAAATTAAACGAGAAGTCGAAACTCGATACCGTTCTCGGGAAACGAGCGAGAAAGGTTCGAACGAGAGAAGACGGCTCGACGGGGCTCGACGGCTATGCGCGGCTCACCGAGGGAAGAGCTGCAGTGGTCCCTCACGATTACGGGGTTGCTTCGACGGCCGAGGTGCTGCTGCGAAGGAAGAGATTCGCCGGAAAAACTGAAGCTAGCCGGAAAATCTCACGTGAATAGGGAGGAGCTCGCCAGAGATGCTTTGCAGAGTAAGGATACGACGACCTGCTGCGAAGGAGGGGAGCTCGTCGCCGTTGGATTCACGTCGGCGCGCGGCGGCTCACGGCGGGAGAAGGTAGCGGGGGTCGCCGGGGATTGTTCTCGTCGCGGGGAGGTTTGCTTGCGAAGACGGGGCTGTTGAACCTCGTCGGAAGTCGCTGGTGCTCAATGACGGCTGGACTTACAGGCTTCACGGTGGTCCTGAGATGGTGGCGAAAGTCCACGACGAAGAAGATGATGGCTTGTCGGATTACGTCGGAGAAGGTGGCACCGAAGCTTGGCGATGATGATGGTAATTCGATGATGAGAGGAAGAAGCCGATGGGTTGATGGTTCAGCGAAGATATGATGACGGCAGAAGGTCAGCGAAACCGAACAAAAGAAAAGCTACGGGGAGAGAAAGGATGATGAGATCGGGACACAGAAAAAGAAAATCCCAAAGCTGCGCGTGAGGGTTCTGAGAGGAGAAAACCGAACAAAAAAAGTATATATATACACTCACTAGGTTAAACTAAGTCTTGCTGCCCAAGACTTTAATCCCACACATAAACTCACGCACGCAGGCTAGGGAGAGGACAAAAAGGGCCGATGGTTTATGAGCTTGATGGGCCGATTTAAGGCTGGGCCAAATGGGTTTGGGCCGGTTGCGACATCAAATCGGCTCACGGGCTCGTTTGCGAAAATAAATCGGCTCACGGGCTCAATTTTGCGAAAATAAATCGGCTCACGGGCTCGATTTTGCGAAAATAAATTGGCTCACGGGCTCGATTTTGGTTCAAACGAAAATTCTCGGGCCCAATTTCGGTTCCATCAAAATTTTTGGGCTCGATAACGAATTCAAACGCACGATAAAAATAAACCGAACAATAAATATATTTTACATATTTTTTAAATACACATTATTCACATTTAATAATAATAAAAATAATCACAAAAATCAATTAGACAGTTAAACATTTAGCATTTAATCACATTTTTGGCAATAAATAATATCATGGCATTCAAGAAAAATAAATATAAGTATTATCACAAAATAATAATAATAATAATAATAGTAATAATAATAATAATAATAATAATAATAATAATAATAATAATAATAACTTGACTCGTTCCAGGCATGTAGCTCTGCTTAATAATAATAATAATAATAATAATAATAATAATAATAATAACAACAATAAAAATATTAATAATAATCATACTTCAAATAAACCAGAAATAAATGGGGCATTACAAATAATCAGTCTCAGATGGCTTAAAATGAGGCACAACAAATCAGTGAAAAAGGTGTTTTCACATAAAATAACAAATGACTTATAAAATGAATGTTCTAAGCTCGACAACCATTATTATGACTTCTCGACAGCAATAAACAAGCACATTGAGGTTCATCACAGCAACCAACATGATATTCGGTTTAACGAAGTTACGAACATAATCCGATAAACGAAACGACATATACGAGCTGATAAACAATTCGAATATATCCGACTTCCAACAAGAATTCGATAGCACGTATGATATATATATATATATCTATCATGTGATATACGAGCACGACCGGAATAACGAGAGGGTTCGAATGAGTTACCCGCTTTCGAAAATCTACGAGCTACCGGAAGAAAATTGGGCCGAACGACGGGTCCGCCGAACGGGTCGGGAATCGGCTCGCGAACAGAACTCGGAATAACGAAAAGGAACCGAGGGTGGCCGCAAGCTTGCTTCATGCCGGTAACAATTCGCCGGAAATGTCGTCGGGCTCACTGGCAGTGGTCGCCGGAAGTGGTTGAGAACTCGCCGGAGGTCGGGCCTGAGGACAACGGCTTGCGGAGGTCCTGCTCACTGTTTCTCGCACGTGGTTGTAAATGGGGAACCTCCGACACACCGACTCGACGATGGCGGCTTGCTGGACGCTCGTTGTTCATCGGAGAAGGGCCTGCCATGGTGGTCGTCGGGGAAACAAGCGGAGGGAGATGACGACTGTTGTGATTTTCTCGCGTGGTCTCCGCTGGCCTGAGGTCGGTGCGGCTGCTCCTTCCCGGTGGTTACTTGCTCGACAATGTGGACTGCGGTGATGCTTCTGCCGAGAAGATATTCTCACCAGAAACTGGCGTGACGGAAGAGCTACTCGCTGTTCGGGGTGAAAGGGCAGGGCGACATCGGCGTGGGACCTTGAAGTTCGCGACTTATAATGGCAACCGACGGCTTTTGCTGTGAGGGGTTGCAACGAAGGTGCGAGTGGAAAATTTGAAGGGAGAACAGAGTGCTTGAGATTTGTTATCGAGAAACTGGGGTGAGGGAGACGACTTTTCTTTTTCCAAAAAATCCCACGCCTTTGAAAGAGGAAATTAGGGACTTAATTTGCTGGTTTATCTCGTGCAAGTGGATGTGAGAGAGGAATAAAATTTTACAATTTCTTCAGTAAATGAGAGAGCATAACGTCGTGGCTTATAGGTAGTGAATGGGGAAAATTTTCTTAATTAATAGCAATGAAAACAAGGTGATTAATATGGGGTATAATTCACCATAAAGAATGATATCAATTACAATAAAGTGAGGGGTTTAAGTCCACGGTCAAAATGAGTTAGTCAAGATTCTATCTCATGCCTTGGAATAATTTGAATTTCAAAATCAAATCACTCTAATTAGGACGATTTAAGGGGGCGGGTTCGGTTTTTGGGTCCAAATGGATCGTAAGTGTCCAGCATTGGGATGAGGAATGAGTATTCGAGGTTCGGGTCGAAACGGCACGAAAATGAATCGAAATAGATTTAAATTCGATTTACGCGATTAAACCGAAATTCGCCGAAACAATTTAAAATTCCGGAACAAATGAATCCAAATAATTCTAACACGTAAATAACAAATTTAACCACATAATAAATAAGGTCAATTAGGCACATATGACATAATATTCAAGCAGATAATATAAAGCAAAGACAAATAATGAATTATAGGTAAATAAATAATAATGTAATATTCGAAAAATTCAAATAATCGAATGGGGGCGCTACAACACATCTCACATCCCACTTGGTAGATATGCTTCTCTATCGGCGGAGGTTTGTCGAGAAAGCGCATGGTTGGAGGGCGAATTTTGCACATTGGTGGATATGATTGCATCCTTCAATGAGATTGAGTGTATGTACTCGGAGGCCGACACAGTGCATGGCATGGGGGATAATTCAAGAGAGGATTTGATTGTGCCGAGTGTTGTGGAAGGAGCTCGGGAGGACACTTATGAGGAGGAGGAGGAGTAGGTAGTCCATTGTTATGAGGATGAGGTTGATGAAGAGGTCGAGTCATCATATGAGGTTATTGAACCAAATTGTGCATTGATAGGTGAATCGGCTCGAGATGTTGAGTATGAGGTGGCTCCCATGTCCTTTGGGTCGTCATCGCATGCTGTTGAGGATTGTGAGCATTTAGAAGAGTCGAGTGCGTTTACGCACATGCTCCCGACACTTGAAGTTGTAGAGTACACATCCGAGATGGCATTGGTGAAGCCCGGGATCGATTCGACATGCTCCACGGATATTATCATATTTCCGGAGGTCGATTATGGGGCTTGGATTCGTAATGCTTTATCTCTCCTCTTGGTAGTTATTGATGTCCGTGCTCTGCATCATAAGAACATGGGCACGAGAGTTTTACTCTTTGCCCGCCTTTGTTCCGAACTACCATCGGGACTATTATTGGAGAATACGAAGGCATGGCATGATCGTCACTTCTTTTTGGATCCTGGTTGATTTGTACCCAGGTTTCGTCAAGCTAATGACGTTAAACAAGCGCTTCTTGGGAGACAACCCAAGTGATTTATCGTTTTTTTAGTTATTTTCTTTTTGCTTTTTTAGTTTTATCTTTGAATAATGAGAGTTTTGGAGTTTTGTGTTTTTCTTGGCAGGACGTGTCACGGTTCTGGGTTAAGCATGGGCGAAAGGCCTGC
This sequence comes from Striga asiatica, assembly GCA_008636005.1. Lineage (NCBI taxonomy): Eukaryota > Viridiplantae > Streptophyta > Magnoliopsida > Lamiales > Orobanchaceae > Striga > Striga asiatica. The sequence continues at coordinate 501,058 of BKCP01004517.1, read as the reverse complement.
ATGGGAATGCTTACTACACTCGAAGTGCAACACCCCGCTTCTATAGCTCCATTTTTTTGCAAATTATAACTCTTTCGAAAATACTTATAAATTTTTCGAAATCATTTGCAAACTATCTCAGGATGCTGCTAAAACTTTTCTGCTTAAAAATCCATTTTCTTTAAACTAGTTCTAACGGCTGGTTTAGACTTAAAGAAATCAGATTTATAATTTATCGAATCATGCATATTAATCTGGACCAGTTCGTACTGGCGAACTGGGTAAAACATTAAAGTCTGAAAATACTGTCTTGCATGATCGAAGATAAACATAGCGGAAGTCTGAAATGCGTGGTTATAATAGTTTACAAAACATGGTAAACAAATGTCCCGAATCGGCTAGCTGTGCCAACTCCGCGACCACAACCACCACAGATGGACTCACGCCTGCCCGCCGACCCTGCCATCTGAAAATATAAAGTGGGGGTGAGTACGATCCACTTGTACTCCATAAGAACCCATTCTAAAGTAAACAACAATAATAATAATGATATCACAGAACTGGTATATATAAGTAACTGAAACTCCCGGACACTATGGCCGGTAACTGAAATCTCCCAGACAATCTGGCCGGTACTGTGTGCACACTCTGATGGTATATTTAAGGCGAACTGGGCCACCACCAGAACTTAGGGAAGAAAAACTCGGCCTTAACCCCAAGCAGATAAAACTCATATACATACCTGAACATGATATCGACTATTATACTCAATGTATAACCCAGACTGGGTCCCCACCTGATCTGCTTTGAAAATAGGTAAGTGCGGCTGTGCTGGTAGCTGACTCCTCAAGCTACATAAAAATATAAGCAAACAAATATACTAAGTACTATGCTCGTCATATGCTAAATAATATGCTAAGATAACTCATACGGATAAAAAGGAACGCTCTAGGGGTTCTCTGAAATAATTTTAAGTCCGGAACTGGAACTGATGTGCTCAACTGATCTGGTTTTGGCTCGGAAAAACACTTAGATTTCGGAATAAGACTTGGACCGAAAATCACGAACCGAAACAGACTCGAACCGCCGGCTAAACCGGCCGGTTCGCTAACTGGCTGAACCGGGTCGGGCTGGACCGGACCGGATCGGACCACCAGTTCACTCTGGACCGGGTGGTCACGGGCTACTCGCACTGACCGGGTTCGGTCCCGTGCCGGGCCTGCTGGGGCCCTGGCACGGCGCTGGGCACGAGCTGGGTGCGACCGGCCTCGGCACTAGGCGCTGTTGGGCGCGGACAGGCACGGCCAGGCTTGGCTGGCACGGCCTTGGCACACTGGGGCCACTCGGGTGCTG
>BKCP01004517.1:435070-499517 GCA_008636005.1 Striga asiatica | reverse complement strand
ACGAGCGACTGGCTCGGGATCACGTGTGCATGACACTGGGACAACGCTGTCGGGCGCGGTCGGAGGTGCTCTGGCGCGACTGGCGCTGAGACCTCACTGGCTGGCACGGACAGGCGCTACTGGGCGCTGTCGCGTGCGCTGGGGGCTGCGGTGCCTCGCGAGCTCTAGGCACGGGCATGGACAGAGGCACTGCCTGGCCTCTGTAATGTGGCACGGGCACGGCACGCGCGACTGGCGCGGCTGGTGGCCCTAGCCGGTCCTTTGCCGAACTTCCGGCAACTATTCCGGTGACTACTGAACCAAACCAACATAATATGATATAATATACTCAAAAATGCCAAAAGTCATTGAGGGACCTCGGTTGGATTTGGAGATGGGCTTATAGGGCCGATAAGGCACGAGGCCACACTAGGTCACCAAAATGAACATGCTTAACATGCAAATTGACTTAGGGCCGAATAATCTACATCAAAAATCAATGCTATGGAGGCTAGAATATTGATCATTACATGCATACACATACACTTAGGCTCGGAGGTGAAAATGGCTCGATTTCACTTAACAAATTGACCGAACAATTGAACTCAAAGCATGCTAAACTTTTAACCATGTCATACTCATGATTTTCGAGGAATTTTAATCCATCAAACTCGGCCATATCATGCATGCACAATGACTTACGAAGTTAGGGCTTAAAACTACAAAAGTTCGAATCTTCTTATTCTCATGTGCATGGCATCATTTCTATACATGATAATTCCTAAAATATCATGTTTAAGCTGGGAGAATTAAGAGTCACGAGGTTACCTTGCTCGAACTCAAGAATGGTGCTTGCCCTTAGCTCGGGCTTGTTAGCGGCTTCTCGCGGCCTATGGACTTAACCTGCGGATAATGACTGCAATGAGGGGCTCAAGACCCTTAGAAAAATCCAAATAAACTTTGGAAGATGCTAAGACTCGAGACAAAATGGCTGGAACAAGACCAAACTCGATGCTCCTCCTCCACAGGTCTATCTCGCGCGCGCGGCAAAGGACAAAGGGCCTCTCGGTTTTGCTCACTTCCTCTCAATATGCCGAATAGTGTCAAATGACCTTAACTCAGCTGAGAAGTGGTCCTTATATAATGAGGAGGGGCGGAGAGAACAAAGTCACAAGATGGGGGACATAGGTCTTCACATGCGCATGGGGACTTGGTGGGTGGCCTTGGGCACGGTCTTGCATGGCTTGGGTGGTGGAGCAGCTGACTTTGGTCTGACCGAGGCACACATGGTGGAGGGAATCATATTCTGGTCGGCCTTGGTCAATGCAAGAGGTAATGGGGAACACATTCTTACACAAGGCATTATAATAATGCATGTGCCAATCACCCACTTAGCCTTAATCCCTTGTCGACTTTCCTTAATCATTGTTAGGGCAACTTAAGCTTAATTAGCCACCAGAATTCTCCTTAACACTCGCATCATCTTGGACCTTCAGCATATGGGCCGAAACTCCTGTCTTGGGCTAGGGAAGTGGGCTCGCGCAAGGGCCTTTGGCGCGGACGGCTGGACTGGGCGCGATGGGGGTGGACGCGGCACCTCTTGGGCTGCGACTAGGAAATCTTTGGCCCGAGGACACAACTAAGTAATGGCTGATAAGGGCCAATAATACTTAGAAAAAAGCACATGAATACTCGTCCATGACTTGGGCTCTCTCGACACGGCATAGAATACTCGCGTGCGGACTTAGGCGCACATTCTTAGGGCTCGCCACTAAGGGACTTGGACCGTACATATAGCACTTATAAGGGCTGACTTAAGAGCTCCTAACACTTAGAAAAGAAATCCCATAAGTGTTTGGCCATGAGTAGCACTCGCACTTGGTGAGGGGCGCGACCTTGGGCGCGAGGACTCGAACCTTTGCACGAGCTCGGTGCATGGTTCCTCTCGATCGAGTGACTTGGACTAGGGCTCGATAAATTAATCTCATACTTAGAAAATATTCTAAGTAAGGCTACGAGCACATCTATGTCTCGAACGAGGCTCGGCACGGCTAGGGCTCGATACTCGTGACCGAACGACACGGTTCCGGACACGGCTAGACTTAGACGGTTTATCGAAACATACTCGTTCTCGATTATTCGCCAACTGGAATAATTAATTCCGACTGAATAAAATCCATTGATAAAAATAAATGGACCGGAATTAATAACTGAAATTGAATAGCAGATAACTGGGCTCGGAACTCAAGACGAGCAGTATTAATAAAAAGAAATAGTTCAACTTGGAACTAAAAACTGTCATTTTATTAATACCGAACTGGGCTATTACAATCTATCCCCCTTAAAATATTTCCGCCCTCGGAAATAATAAAACTGGGGAAATACATACAACTGGATACAATCAGAACTGAAAATCTGGAAAACGAGCTCTGATGTCTGCCTCGCACTCCCAAGTGGCATCTGAATCTCCGTGGCGATTCCATCTGATACGAACGAGGGGAACGTCTCGGTTCCTGAGCCGAAGGACCTTTCGATCCAATACTGCTACCGGCTGCTCCTCGTAAGTCAAATCTGGCTGAAGCTGAATCTAGCTGTGCTGAAGCACATGCTCGGGGTCGCACACGTATGGGCGTAACATCGAAATGTGGAACACGTTATGTACGCTAGCCAACTCGGGAGGCAGAGCTACTCGATAGGCGACTTCGCCCACTCGCTCGAGAATCTCGAACGGGCCTATATAGCGAGGATGCAACTTCCCTCTCTTCCCGAAGGGAACAACACCTCTCATCGGTCGAACCTTTAGGAAAACATGATCTCTGGGCTCAAAGTGCATCTCTCGTCTATGCTTGTCGGCTGAGGACTTTTGCCGACTCTGGGCTGTCTTGAGCCTCTCTCTGATCCAGGCTACCTGCTCAACTGTCTCCTCGATCAACTTCGGACCGAGTACTCACCGCTCTCCGACGTCATCCCAATAAAGGGGCGACCGACACTTGCGGCCATAATGTGCTTCGTAGGGAGCCATCTGAATAGACGCCTGATAACTGTTGTTATAGGCGAACTCAACTAGTGGCAACCACTTCTCCCACTTAGCATCTCTGTCCAGAATCAAGGCTCGGAGCATATCCTCGAGCGTCTGGATCGTCTTCGCGGACTGGCCGTCCATCTTTGGATGGTAAGTCGAACTGAACTTTAACTGGGTGCCCATTGCCTCATGCAAACTCTCACAGAATCGGCTGGTGAATCTGGGATCTCGATCGGATATGATCGTGATGGGCACTCCGTGGAGTCGGATAACCCCACGGGTATATATTTCGGCTAACTGATCCATCGACATGGTCATCGTCACAGGCATAAAGGATGCGACTTTCGTCAGCCTGTCTACCACTACCCAAATTGCGTCCTGTGACGAAGTCCATGGTAACCTCTTCCCACTTCCAGCTAGGAATCTCAAGTGGTTGTAGCAGACCTATGGGACTTTTGTGCTCGGCCTTAACATGCTGACAGACCAAACACTTCTTCACGAAGTCTGCCACATCTCTCTTCATTCCTCGCCACCAGAACGACCTTTTCAGGTCGTGGTACATCTTGGTACTCCCAGGGTGGTCTAAATATGGCGCACTATCCTCAGTCAGGATTTCCTTGCGTAACGTCCCGACTTTTGGCACGACAATGCGGCATCTGAACTCCAAGGCTCTACTTGCCCCTCGGTAAAAGCCCTCTATGCCTCCGGCGTGAACCTTCGCCTCTAAAGTTCGAATGAACTGATCGCAGGATTGCTCCCGCCGGATTCTATCTCTCAGCATGGGCTGAACTCGCATCGAGCTAACACTCCCCGAAATCTCCTTAGGAAGTGAGTCGACGACCTCAATCTGCATCCGGGTAAACTCTCTGATAAGCTGGCGCTGGTCGGTGATAGCACAAACTGATTCACCCCTCACCTTTCGTCTTAGGGCGTTTGCTACCACGTTCGCCTTCCCCGGATGATTCTGTATGGTGCAGTCATAATCTTTCACAAGCTCCAACCATCGCCTCTGGCGCATGTTGAGCTCCTTCTATGTGAAGATATACTGCAAACATTTGTGATCGGTAAAGATCTCACACCAACCACCATACAGATAATGGCGCCAAATCTTGAGTGCATGCACTATCGCTGCCAACTCTAGGTCGTGCGTAGGGTAATTCTACTCATGTGGCTTTAGCTGACGTGAAGCGTACGCAACGACTTGGCCATCTTGCATCAGCACACACCCAAGACCCTACTTCGAGGCATAACTATAGATGGTGAAACCTCGAGTAGGATCCGGAATAGTCAGCACTGGAGCCGTCGTAAGCCTCTTCTTGAGCTCCTGAAAGCTCTCCTCACAACGACTCGTCCACTCGAACTTCACAGGTTTCCTCGTCAACTTGGACAAGGGAGGGCAATCTTCGAAAATCCCTCGATAAATCTGCGATAGTACCCTGCTAGCCCGAGAAAACTGCGGACCTCAGTGGGGCTTCTGGGTGCTGACCAGTTTCGTACTGCGGCAATCTTCGCCGGATCAACCTCAATGCCTCTCTCGGTGATGATGTGGCCTAGAAATGCCACTCGGTTCAGCCAAAATTCACACTTGGAGAACTTGGCGTACAGCTTTTCTCGCCTAAGGGTCCCGAGAACAACCCTCAGGTGCTGCTCATGATCCTTCAAACTCTTGGAGTAGACCAAAATGTCATCAATGAAGACGATAACAAACTGGTCTAAGTACTGATGGAACACTCGATTCATCAAGTCCATGAACACCGCTGGCGCATTGCTCAGACCAAACGGCATGACCACAAACTCGTACTGTCCATATCTCGTCTGGAAAGCGGTCTTGGCTACATCGGACTCCTTAATCTTCAGCTGATGGTAGCCTGAGCACAAATCAATCTTGGAAAATACACGAGCTCCTCTCAGCTGGTCAAACAAGTCGTCTATCCTGGGGAGCGGATACTTATTCTTCACCGTTAACCGGTTGAGATCCTGGTAATCGATGCACATTCTCATGGATCCGTCTTTCTTCTTGACGAATAGGACGGGTGCTCCCTAAGGTGAGACACTTGGTCGGATAAAACCAAGTTTCAACAACTCCTCGATCTGCGTCTTCAGCTCCTGCAACTCCTTTGGAGCCATACGGTATGGTGCCTTAGACACCGGTCCTGCTCCTGGAACAAGATCAATGGTGAACTCCACCTGCCTGCTGGGTGGTCCTCCTGGTAGCTGATTCGGGAACACGTCCATAAACTCACGAACAACTGGAACATCGTGAGGTGTCTGTGCTCTCGATCCTTCATCAACAAGGCTCACCAGGTAACCCTGACAATCTCCTCTGCACAGAATCTTCTTCGCCTTTGCCATCGAAACAACACGAGGTAGGGTTCGCGTCTTCTAGCAGAAAAACGTGATATGACTGTCCTTCGGAAGATGAAGGATAACCTCCCGATCGTGGCAACGAATGTCCGCTCGATAACGCGTCAACCAATCCATACCGAGAATGAGGTCGAAATCCCTCATCTCGATAACATAAGCTTTGGCCTTCAGGATTCGGCCGCCAATACTAAGGTTAAGGTCCTATGCCTTGGAGCTCGTCACTATCTTCCTTCCTGAGGCTAGACTCACCTCGTTGATGGGCTGAACTCCAATGGCCTCTACACATCGAGTCGACACAAAAGAGTGCGTCGCACCAATGTCGAACAGAGCAAATAAAGGCATATCATTCAAAATAATCATCCTAGACATAGTACCTAGGTTCTGCTCTGCCTCAGCCTGCTCGACTGCATACACCTGGGCCTGCTGTCCTCGCCTCTACTGCTGAGGCGGCCTCTGCTGCTACTGTCGGGGCTGCTGCTGCGGCCTATCCAGACAGTTCCGGACGGTATGTCTGGGCCTCCGACAGTGAAAGCAGACGTTCTGTCCAGCAAGACACTCTCCGCGATGTGGGCATCCGCATGTGCCACATGCTGGAACCTGTGGCTGTCTCTGCCTGTTCCTCCGGTCATTCTGCTGACCCTTCCACTTCCTCTTGTTCTTAGGTTTCTCTTGCTGGACAGGAACTGGCTGAGCTGGGAGTAACGCCGGATATTGAGCTGGGGGCAACACTGGGGGCTGAACTGATGGCTGAACTAGGTCCATCCTGAGACTGGCGTCTGTCTCTTGGGCCTTAGCCACGACATCGGCGTAACGCTGGACGCCATGTCCCGCTACGTGGTGACGGATAGCTGGCAGTAATCCATCACGGAAGCGTCTCGCCTTCTTCACCTCGGTGTCCACCAGATAAGGGACAAAGGCCCCGAGACGAACAAACTCCCGCTCGTACTCATCCACGGAGCGGTGGCCCTACTTAAGCGCCAAGAACTGGCGCTCCATCTCAGCCTTGTAGGTATCCGGGTAATACTTATCCCGCAACATCTCCTTGAACTGCGGCCATGTGAGGTCCTCCTTCTCACCAGGGCGCAAGCCCCAGTAGGAGTTCCACCACAGCCTGGCGTCTCCTGTCAGCTAGACTTGGGCACACAGAATGTTGTGCCTATCGGAGCACTTGATGATCTCGAAAATGGCCTCGAGACCCTGGATCCACTCATCAACTAGGCGTGGATCTCCCTGCCTCGAAAACTTATCTGGGTTGTAGCCGCGAAACTGGGCGACTACCTCAGCCTGGGTCATCTCTCTCTGAGCTTGGTTCGGACGACGGGCCATCTGAGAATTAGCCGCGTAACTGGTCAGAACAGGAGATGATATTGAATAAGGCTGGAAGGAAACGCTGAATACTGGAATAGGCACAAATTTCTTGACGAGTTGCTGAAAATAACTCGAAAATCTAGAGTTTGACTAGAGTTCGAATCTAGAGTTCTGAATTCTGATAGAGGACATATCTGATACTGCTAGGAGTCTTATACTGATTTGAGCATCTAAAGTTCGGATTATCTGAATCCTATTGAGCATAGACATAGTACAGTTTGCTTATATAAACTTTTACAGCATGCACTTACCTGGTAGTCGGCGCGGCGTGAGTGTGGTGAGGTCGGGTTTTGCAAAATTTCATGTCTTTTAAAACATTCAGAAGCACAAACCTGGCTCTGATACCAACTGCAACACCCCGCTTCTATAGGGCCAATTTTTCGCAAATTATAACTCTTTCGAAAACGCTTATAAATTTTTCGAAATCATTTGCAAACTATCTCAAGATGCTGCTAAAAATTTTCTGCTTAAAAATCCATTTTCTTTAAACTAGGTCTAACGGCTGGTTTAGACTTAAAGAAATCAAATTTATAATTTATCGAATCATGCATATTAATCTGGACCCGTTGTACTGGCGAACTGGGTAAAACTTTAAAGTCTGAAAATACTGTCATGCATGATCGAAAATAAACATAGCGGAAGTCTGCAATGCGTGGTTATAATAGTTTACAAAACATGGTAAACAAATGTCCCGAATCGGCTAGCTGTGCCAACTCCGCGACCACAACCACCACAGCTGGACTCACGTCTGCCCGCCGACCCTGCCATCTGAAAATATAAAGTGGGGGTGAGTACGGTCCACTTGTACTACATAAAAACTATTCTAAAGTAAATAGCAATAATAATAATGATATCACATAACTGGTATATATAAGTAGCTGAAACTCCCGGACACTATGGCCGGTAACTGAAATCTCCCGGACACTCTGGCCGGTACCGTGTGCACACTCTGATGGTATATTTAAGGCGAACTGGGCCACCACCAGAACTTAGGGAAGGACAACTCGGCCTTAACCCCAAGCGGATAAAACTCATATACATACCTGAACATGATATCGACTATTATACTCAATGTATAACCCAGACTGGGTCCCCACCTGATCTGTTTTGAAAATAGGCAAGTGCGGCTGTGCTGGTAGCCGACTCCTCAAGCTACATAATAATATAAGCAAACAAATATACTAAGTACTATATTCGTCATATGCTCAATAATATGCTAAGATGCTCTACTCTATCAGATAACTCATACGGATAAAAAGGAACGCTTTAGGGGTTCTCTGAAATAATTGTAAGTCCGGAACTTGAACTGATGTGCTCAACTGATCAGGCTTTGGCTCGGAAAAACACTTAGATTTTGGAATAAGACTCAGACCGAAAATCACGAACCAAAACGGACTCGAACCGCCAGCTAAACCGGCCGGTTCGCTAACTGGCTGAACTGGGTCAGGCTAGACCAGACCGGGTCGGACCACAGGTTCACTCTGGACCGGGTGGTCACGGGCTACTTGCACTGGCCGGGATCGGTCCCGTGCCGAACCTCCTGGGGCCCTGGCACGGCGCTGGGCACGAGCTGGGTGCGAGCGGCCTCAGAACTAGGCGCTGCTGGGCGCGAACAGGCACGGCCAGGCTTGGCTGCCACGGCCTTGGCACACTGGGGCCACTCGGGTGCTGCTGGGCACGACCGAGGTCACTGGGTGTGTTGGTGCGATGCTGGGCACAACCACGGGCACAACTGGTGCCACTCGGGTGCTACTAGGCACAGCCGAGGTCGACTGAGAGTGTTGGCGCGCTATTGGGCACGACCGAACACAAGAGACGGGGCTGACGCGTACCCGGGCTGACTGGGCACTGGGCGTGCGGCTGGGCACGACCCGAGTGCATCTGGCACGAGAACTGACACGGCCAGACACTACTCGCGCGATTCGGGCGCGGCTAAGGCTGTCAGGGTGCTGCCGGGCGACCCTGGGCATGCGGGCGCGCTACTGAGCACGTCCCGGGCCAACTGATTGCGACCTCGCTGGCTGGCACGGACAGGCGCTGCTGGGCGCTGTCGCGTGCGCTGGGGGCTGCGGTGCCTCGCGAGCTCTAGGCACGGGCATGGACAGAGGCACTGCCTGGCCTCTGTAATGTGGCACGGGCACGGCACGCGCGACCGGCGCGGCTGGTGGCCCTAGCCGGTCCTTTGCCGAACTTCCGGCAACTATTCCGGTGACTACTGAACCAAACCAACATAATATGACATAATATACTCAAAAATGCCAAAAGTCACTGAGGGACCTCGTTTGGATTTGGAGATGGGCTTATAGGGCCGATAAGGCACGAGGCCACACTAGGTCACCAAAATGAACATGCTTAACATGAAAATTGACTTAGGACCGAATAATCTACATCAAAAATCAATGCTATGGAGGCTAGAACATTCGTCATTACATGCATGCACATACATTTAGGTTCGGAGGTGAAAATGGCTCGATTTCACTTAACAAATTGACCGAACAATTGAACTCAAAGCATGATAATCTTTTAACCATGTTATACTTATGATTTTTGAGGAATTTTAAGCCATCAAACTCGGCCATATCATGCATGCACAATGACTTACGAAATTAGGGCTCAAAACTACAAAAATTCGAATCTTCTTATTCTCACGTGCATGGCATCATTTCTATACATGATTATTCCTAAAATATCATGTTTAAGCTGGGAAAATTATGAGTCACGAGGTTACCTTGCTCGAACTCAAAAATGGTGCTTGGCCTTAGCTCGGGCTTGTTAGCGGCTTCTCGCGGCCTATGGACTTAACCCGCGGATAATGACTGCAATGAGGGGCTCAAGACCCTTAGAAAAATCTAAATAAACTTTGGAAGATGCTAACTTGAGACAAAATGGCTGGAACAAGACCAAACTCGATGCTCCTCCTCCACTGGTCTATCTCGCGCGCGCGGCAAAGGACAAAGGGCCTCTCGGTTTTGCTCACTCTTCCTCTCAATATGCTGAATACTTAGAGTGTCAAATGACCTTAACTCAGCTGAGAAGTGGTCCTTATATAATGAGGAGGGTCGGAGAGAACAAAGTCACAAGATGGGGGACATAGGTCTTCACATGCGCATGGGGACTTGGTGGGTGGCCTTGGGCATGGTCTTGCATGGCTTGGGTGGTGGAGCAGCTGACTTTGGTCTGACCGAGGCACACATGGTGGAGGGAATAATATTCTGGTCGGCCTTGGTTGATGCAAGAGGTAATGGGGAACACATTCTTACACAAGGCATTATAATAATGCATGTGCCCATCACCCACTTAGCCTTAATCCCTTGTTGACTTTCCTTAATCATTGTTAGGGCAACTTAAGCTTAATTAGCCACCAGAATTCTCCTTAACACTCGCATCATCTTGGACCTTCAGCATATGGGCCGAAACTCATGTCTTGGGCCAGGGAAGTGGGCTCGCGCAAGGGCCTTTGGCCCGGACGGCTGGTTTGGGCGCGAGGGGGCTGGACGCGGCACCTCTTGGGCTGCGACTAGGAAATCTTTGGGCCGAGGACACAACTAAGTAATAGCTGATAAGGGCCAATAATACTTAGAAAAAAGCACATGAATACTCGTCCTTGACTTGGGCTCTCTCGGCACGGCATGGAATACTCGCGTGCGGACTTAGGCGCACATTCTTATGGCTCGCCACTAAGGGACTTGGACCGAGCATATAGCACTTATAAGGGTTGACTTAAGAGCTCCTAACACTTAGAAAAGAAATCCCATAAGTGTTTGGCCATGAGTAGCACTCGCACTTGGTGAGGGGCGCGACCTTGGGCGCGAGGACTCGAACCTTTGCACGAGCTCGGTGCATGCTTCCTCTCGACCGAGTGACATGGACTAGGGCTCAATAAATTAATATCATACTTAGAAAATATTCTAAGTAAGTCTACGAGCACATCAAGGGCTCGAACGAGGCTCGGCATGGCTAGGGCTCGATACTCGACTAGGCGCGAACTAGGCGCAATACTCGTGACCGAACGACTCGGTTCCGGACACGGCTAGACTTAGACGGTTTATCGAAACATACTCGATCTCGATTATTCGTCAACTGGAATAATTAATTCCGACTGAATAAAATCCATTGATAAAAATAAATGGACCGGAATTAAAAACTGAAATTGAATAGCAGATAACTGGGCTCGGAACTCAAGACGAGCAGTATTAATAAAAAGAAATAGTTCAACTTGGAACTAAAAACTGTCATTTTATTAATACAGAACTGGGCTATTACACGAAGCATCTTCGGTTTGCGTACTCTTTTCTCTTTTTATCTTTTTGTGTTGCTTCTTCCTTCTGTCCTTTCTTCTGAGTTTGGTGTTCTTGTGTTAGCGGCTAGGGTTGGTTCATTATGTGAAATTGCTTGGTCCTATTATTTGACTTCCTGGTTTTGTGTTGAAGCAATGAGGACATTGCCTCATTTTAAGTGTGGGGGAGTTTACGTGGATTTTTCATGATTATGTGGTGGACCAGTCTAGTGTAGGTTTTGTGTGTTTTATGAGTATGGACTTTGGAAATTTCAAGATTAGTTAAGACTTGTTTGATGAATTCGATGAGTTGTGATGTTGGTCATATGAGGCATAGCGTGATGAAATGCTTGGTCGATTACTTTGATTGGCATTCATATATCTACCTTGTGAGGTTTGAGCCTTATTTCTTTCTTGAGATACATTGGTCGTGCTCTTGTTTGATTAGAACTTGCCCTGAGTCTGCATCGAAATGAATCAATTTGGGTTGTGAACTGTGAATATGATTAAGGCATTTTTTTTTGTATTTTTCGATCCTTGATTTTCTGCAGTTATTCCCTAGTTGCCCTTTTGAGCCTAATTGTTTTTTATATATATAACCTCGTGATGATGACATTGTTTAGTTTCGGGTTGAGAACAGGAGGGGATGATTGTGGAGAAAGAAGAAAAAAAAAAGATGTAGCCGAATGGATGTAAATGTCCAAAGAGGTTTAAAATAAAAGGTGACCAAAAAAGGTCGCACACAAAAAAAAGAAAAAAAAAAAGAAAAAAAAAAGCAAAAAGGAAAACAAAATAAATCGAGTGAAACGTTCGTTTTTAGAAGAAGTGTGGGGGAAGATCCGGTATGTTTGAGAAACCAGTTGAGCTTGAAGTTCGTGGGTTAGGAGTTTGAGTTTTGAATTCGAGCCACTTAGCCTAAATTTATCCTACCTATCCAAAGAGCCTACGTTGCAACCCTAAAAGACCTTTTGATTCACTAGTTTCGATTTTTGATTGGTTTAGAGTAGAAGTTAGACAATGGGCAAGCCTATAATTGAACTTGTTATCGACCAATTTGAGTGCACCTATCTTTATCTGTATAAGAATTTGAGTGAGGCACACATATATATTCTCATACTTGAGAGAACGTCATATCGAAGTATAGTGATCAAGCACGTAGTTGTGTGATGCTTGTATATGCCATTTGAATGCTTGTTGTTGAAGTTGAACATTTTGAAGCTTATCTTGTTAATGACTGTTGTCCATGCTCAGGTTTAGTTTTGTGCATTTTCTTTTCTTTTCTTTTTGTTCGGGACGAACAAAGGTTTAAGTGTGGGGGAATTGTTTGTCCCATTTTTGTTACATTTTTCGTACTCGTTTTGCTTTTCTTTATCCCCCATTTTAGATCGTTTGCTTCGTTTTTATTTTTGTTTCGTGTTTTATTATGTGCTTTTCTTTATTTTGAGTCTTTAGGTGTTTTTTCGTTTGTTTTTTCCAGTTTTCTTCGTGTTTTGTCGTTTTTGATGTGTAAGTCGGGAGCTTTGGGCGAATTTTATCTTCAATAAAAGTTGGTTTCGAGAGCACAATTGGATAGATGGGTTCGTTAGTGACGCGTAACAAAAAACGAAACTCAATTCCGAGTTCGGATGAGCCCAAACGAGCCCGAAACGTAAAATGGCGCAGTGCAGTCCTAAGTCGCGAGTCGCGAGAGAGAAGTTGCGACTCGCGAGCCTACGTCGCGACTCGCGAGAGCAAAGTCGCGACTCGCGAATTTAACAGAGCCTCCGACCAGCTGCGCGACCCCACGACCCGTCAGACTCGCGACTCACGACCTATTCGACCCTGTTTTTATTTTTCTCCGTTTTTACTCGTTTTAGCTCCGTTTTTTGAGCTCTATATATAAAAACGACCCCCCAGACCTAGGGAACACCCCCCAATATCGTTCCTTTCAATTTTTCTCTCCAAAAACTCAATATTGTTAGGATAAATTTCTCCGCTTTTCTTTTTTTCTCTCATGCTTGGATTGTTGGACACAAAGATATTTGGATCAAAATCTTGCAACTCTTAATTTGATTGTGAGTTTTTCAATTCTATTTTATTATTGTTGATTGGTTTTATGTTCTTAATTCCGGTTAACATGAAATTGAATCTAAGCATGGGGTAATCCATTCACCTAGGGTTAGGGATTTTGATTCTTGTTTTGAATTATGATGAATGTGTTTTGTTCAATCTATACAAGTTGTGTGAATTATATGGTTAGTTGATTGATCACCATTCTAACCTAGTTAATCGACGTTTAGAACCGAGAGGGGAGACGTCGGTCGATTTAAGCTCGTATAGAGTAGACATGTTCGTAAAAGTATTGTCTATGTGTTGCTTGTTTGAATGAATTTATCGTTTATTTTTGTGCTCTTGTTACGAAGAGTTATTGAGCATAGCCCTCTAGACGTGTAGGCTTGTTTAATCTCGTAACCGAACAAATAAGCGTTCAACATAGTTTAAGACTTGATGAGATTTCCCGACCCCAAGAACTTCTTATTTTTCTCTAGAAATTTAATTGTTATTTCTTTAAATTGTTTTTCTAGTTCTAGCTCGTTTTAGTTGATTCCCCAAATCAATCGTGATTAGAGTGTTTAGGACTTATTTTCTTTTCATGTGTGATCAAGACAAACGCTAAATTCCGAACCGTCTTCCTCGAGAGATCGACCCGGGGAACGAATCCTTCAATTCGGTACTCGGTAAAAAAAAATATATATTTTTCTACAACAAATTTGGCGCCGTTGCCGGGGAAGGCAAGTAGGATATTTGGTTTTGGTATTGGTTTTATTTTTCGTGTTTCTCTTATTCTTGTGATATTTACTTAATTTTTGTGTTTCTCTCGATTATTTGTTTATTTGATATTTCTCTTGCTTTTGATGTTTGTGTTGTTGTGAATATCGTTCCATGTTAGTTTGTTTTTGTTTTTGCCTCGTGTGCCTTTGGTTGTTTTGTTTTTGTTCTTGTGTGAGGTATTTGCTTGAGGAATTCCGATGACTCCATACGATTATTCCTATGCCGCAAATTTCTCTCGTGGATACCCCGACAATTATCAAGGGGAGATGTATTCGTATGGAGGGCCGCCCAATCCGTACCCGAGCCATTCACATCATTATTACCATGACGGATACACCACATCCCAAGGGTATGGCCCGAGCCATTCTTACCCGACGTCTCAAGGCAGATATGGTTATTACGCTCCGAATCAATACGAGTCGCCTTATTACCAACCGCCATCTTCCTACGACTACTACCCTCGGCCTCCCGCATATTTCGATTCAATACCTCCACCCGAGCCAACTCAAGTAGCTTCTCCGAGCCGTATAGACGAGATTTTTGAGAAAATGGAGAAGTTAAATCAATCCTTTCTATCCATTTGTACTTCAAAGGTGTCCCCATCCGAGAAAGAAGACGCCGAGTCTTACACTCTACCACCTCTTATCTACGAGAACCAATCGGTTGGCCAACCTTGTGCATTGAGAACCGAGACTTCAAGTCAAACAAGGGTTGTTCCTACCGACGATCACAAAGAGGTTTTGGCAAATACTCGAGACATGCTCGCGAACCTCATGTCGGTTGTAGAGGAGTTTAACAATTGGGGGATCATTCCCGTTCCATCCGGTCTCCAAAATCAACTAATGGAATTCGACTCAACCGTAGTTGCCTTCCTCGACTTGGACCATCTCACATCCCACTTGGTAGATATGCTTCTCTATCGGCGGAGGTTTATCGAGAAAGCGCACGGTTGAGGGCGAATTTCGAACATTGGTGGATATGATTGCATTCTTCAATGAGATTGAGTGTATGTACTCGGTGGCCGACACGGTGCATGGCATGGGGGATAATTCAAGAGAGGATTTGATTGTGTCGAGTGTTGTTGAAGGAGCTCGGGAGGACACTTATGAGGAGGAGGAGGAGAAGGTAGGCCATTGTTACGAGGATGAGGTTGATGAAGAGGTCGAGTCATCATATGAGGTTATTGAACCAAATTGTGCATTGATAGGTGACTCGGCTCGAGATGTTGAGTATGAGGTGGCTCCCATGTCCTTCGGGTCGTCATCGCATGCTGTTGAGGATTGTGAGCATTTAGAGGAGTCGAGTGCGTTTATGCACATGCTCCCGACACTTGAAGTTGAAGAGTACACATCCTAGATGGCATTGGTGAAGGCCGGGATCGATTCGACATGCTCCACGGATATGTTCATATTTCCGGAGGTCGATTATGGGGCTTTGATTCGTAATGCTTTATCTCTCCTCTTGGTAGTTGTGGATGTCCGTGCTCTGCGTCATAAGAACGTGGCCACGATGGTTTTACTCTTTGCCCGCCTTTATTCCGAACTACCATCGGGACTATTATTGGAGAATACGAAGGCATGGCATGATCGTCACTTCTTTTTGGATCCTGGTTGATTTGTACCCAGGTTTCGTCAAGCTAATGACGTTAAACAAGCGCTTCTTGGGAGGCAACCCAAGTGATTTATCGTTTTCTTAGTTATTTTCTTTTTT
Organism: Striga asiatica; assembly: GCA_008636005.1. Lineage (NCBI taxonomy): Eukaryota > Viridiplantae > Streptophyta > Magnoliopsida > Lamiales > Orobanchaceae > Striga > Striga asiatica. Next base: position 483,987 of record BKCP01004517.1, on the reverse strand, counting down.
CTTTTTTAGTTTTATCTTTGAATAATGGGAGTTTTGGAGTTTTGTGTTTTTCTTGGCAGGACGTTCGCGATTCTGGGTTAAGCATGGGCGAAAGGCCTGCATGGGAATGCTTACTACACTCGAAGCAACTTCGGTTTGCGTACTCTTTCCTCTTTTTATCTTTTTGTGTTGCTTCTTCCTTCTGTCCTTTCTTCTGAGTTTGGTGTTCTTGTGTTAGCTGCTAGGGTTGGTTCATTAAGTGAAATTGCTTGGTCCTATTATTTGACTTCCTGGTTTTGTGTTGAAGCAATGAGGACATTGCCTCATTTTAAGTGTGGGGTAGTTTACGTTGATTTTGCATGCTTATGTGGTGGACCGGTCTAGTGTAGGTTTTGTGTGTTTTTATGAGTATGGACTTTGGAAATTTCAAGATTAGTTAAGACTTGTTTGATGAATTCAATGAGTTGTGATGTTGGTCATATGAGGCATAGCGTGATGAAATGCTTGGTCAATTACTTTGATTGGCATTCATATATCTACCTTGTGAGGTTTCAGCCTTATTTCTTTCTTGAGATACACTGGTCGTGCTCTTGTTTGATTAGAATTTGCCCTGAGTCTACATCGAAATGAATCAATTTGGGTTGTGAACTGTGAATATGATTAAGGCATTTTTTTTTGTATTTTTCTATCCTTGTTTTTTCTGCAGTTATTCCCTAGTTGCCCTTTTGAGCCTAATTGTTTTTTTTATATATATAACCTCGTGATGATGACATTGTTTAGTTTCGGGTTGAGAACGGGAGGGGATGATTGTGGAGTTTTGTTTATATTCCATGAAAAAAAAAGAAGAAAAAAAAAAGATGTAGCCGAATGGATGTAAATGTCCAAAGAGGTTTACCAAAAAAAAAAAGAAATGAAAAAAGTGACCAAAAAAGGTCGCACACAAAAAAAAAAGAAGAAAATAAAAAGCAAAAAGCAAAACAAAATAAATCGGGTGAAACGTTCGTTTTTAGGAGAAGTGTGGGGGAAGATCCGGTATGTTTGAGCAACCGGTTGAGCTTGAAGTTCGTGGGTTAGGATTTTGAGTTTTGAATTCGAGCCACTTAGCCTAAATTTATCCTACCTGTCCAAAGAGCCTACGTTACAACCCTGAAAAACCTTTTGATTCACTAGTTTCGATTTTTGATTGGTTTAGAGTAGAAGTTACACAATGGGCAAGCCTATAATTGAACTTGTTATCGACCAATTTGAGTGCACCTACCTTTATCTGTATAAGAATTCGAGTGAGGCATACATATATATTCCCATACTTGAGAGAACGTCATATCGAAGTATAGTGATCAAGCATGTAGTTGTGTGATGCTCGTATATGCCATTTGAATGCTTGTTGTTGAAGTTGAACATTTTGAAGATTATCTTGATAATGACTGTTGTCCATGCTCAGGTTTTAGTTTTGTGCATTTTCTTTTCTTTTCTTTTTGTTCGGGACAAACAAAGGTTTAAGTTTGGGGGAGTTGTTTGTCCTATTTTTGTAACATTTTTCGTGCTCGTTTTGCTTTTCTTTATCCCCCGTTTTAGATCGTTTGCTTCGTTTTTAGTTTGTTTCGTGTTTTATTATGTGTTTTTCTTTATTTTGAGTCTTTAGGTGTTTTTTCGTTTGTTTTTCCGGTTTTCTTCGTGTTTAGTCGTTTTTGGTGTGTAGGTCGGGATCTTCGGGCGAATTTTATCTTCAAGAAAATTTGGTTTCAAGAGCACAATTGGATAGATGGGTTCGTTAGTGACGCGTAGCAAAAAACAGAACTCAATTCCGAGTTCGGATGAGCCCAAACGAGCCCGAAACGTAAAATGGCGCAGTGCAGTCCAAAGTCGCGAGTCGCGAGAGAGAAGTTGCGACTCGCGAGCCTACGTCGCGACTCGCGAGAGCAAAGTCACGACTCGCGAATTTAACAGAGCCTCCGACTAGCTGCGCGACCCCACGACCCGTCAGACTCGCGACTCACGACCTATTCGACCCTGTTTTTATTTTTCTCCGTTTTTACTCGTTTTAGCTCCGTTTTTTGAGCTCTATATATAAAAACGACCCCCCATACCTAGGGAACACCCCCCAATATCGTTCCTTTCAATTTTTTTCTCCAAAAACTTAATATTGTTAGGATAAATTTCTCAGCTTTTCTTTTTTTTTTTCTCTCATGCTTGGATTGTTGGACACAAAGATATTTGGATTGAAATCTTGCAAATCTTAATCTGATTGTAAGTTTTTCAATTCTATTTTATTACTGTTGATTGGTTTTATGTTCTTAATTCCGGTTAACATGAAATTGAATCTAAGCATGAGGTAATCCATTCACCTAGGGTTAGAGATTTTGATTCTTGTTTTGAATTATGAGGAATGTGTTTTGTTCAATCTATACGAGTTGTGTGAATTATATGGTTAGTTGATTGATCACCATTCTAACCTAGTTAATCGATGTTTAGAACCGGGAGGGGAGACGTCGGTCGATTTAGGCTCGTATAGAGTAGATATGTTCGTAAAAGTATTGTCTATGTGTTGCTTGTTTGAATGAATTTATCGTTTATGTTTGTGCTCTTGTTACGAAGAGTTATTGAGCATAGCCCTCTAGACGTGTAGGCTTGTTTAATCTCGTAACCAAACAAATAAGCGTTCAACATAGTTTAAGACTTGATGAGATTTCCCGACCCCTAGAACTTCTTCTTTTTCTCTAGAAATTTAATTGTTATTTCTTTAAATTGTTTTTCTAGTTCTAGCTCGTTTTAGTTGATTCCCCAAATCAATCGTGATTAGAGTGTTTAGGACTTATTTTATTTTCGTGTGTGATCAAGACCAACGCTAAATTCCGAACCGTCTTCCTCGAGAGATCGACTCGGGGAACGAATCCTTCGATTCGGTACTCGGTAAAAAAAAATATATATTTTGCTACAACCTCTTGCAATTGGAAACAATTGAATGTTGATTAGTCGAGTTAGGGTTTTGTTGATTCTATATGATTAGTCGATTAACTCTCTTCTAATTTAATTAGCGACTTTTAGAACCGAAAGGGGAGAAGTCATAGACTTAGGCTCGCATGAGGTAGATGATTTCGTAATTGAATAGTCTATAGGTTTTGGATTGAAATACGTGTTTGTCGATGGCTCGTCCCTTATAGTTATTGGGATTGGGATAATTGGCCTGTGTCGTATGCTCAAGTTTGTTCGCCTATGTTCAATCCCTTGTTACGAAGAGTTCTTGGGAGCGAACCGCTAGATGCTTAAGCGAGAGCGTCAATCTAGAATAGAATGATTAATGTCTCGGTGTGCAAATATAACTTGAATTAATTATCCCCGACTCCCTAGCTTCTTTATCGTTGTTTTGTTTATATTTTTAGGTAGATTATTGTTTATTTTATTTCTTAGTTAATAATTATTCAACCCCCCTTATTTGATTAGAGTGTTTAGGATTTTATTTTCTTTTTGTGTGAAATCAATACCGAAGCTAAATTCCGAACCGCCTTCCTTGTGAGATCAACTCGGGGAACGAATCCTTCGATTCGGTACTCGGTAAAAATAACAATTTGTACACAACACATGTCCCAACCTCTTGTACATACTTTACGTTGGGCGATTTTTCCTTCTTCCCAGGAGAGAAAAATTGTCTTGTTCGAGTGTTTGGAAGATTCAATTAATCGCACCACCAAGATTAATTGAAGTAGGTGTTTAGATAATTCATTTAAAGATTTTAAGGTGATATTTATCAAACCTAAAGATCTATTAATTCCGGTCACCACCTGCCGCCGTCTGCCGCTGCCAGAAGTCACCAAAAATTGCCCCCGCTGCCTGTCACCGTCGAGAACCTGCCCGAGCCCAGCCCGCAACCGCGCACAGCTGAACCTCGTGTCCAGGTCCCAGCCGCGAAGCCCTGCGCCGTCGTCCCTGCTCGTGGTCTCCGCGATTCGTTCCAGCGTCCGTGTCCCACGCGCTCGCTATCCTTCACCCGGCCAAGAGTCCGCGCGCGCCCAGAAAACTTGCCGCGCACGAACCGCGTGTCCCAGACCTTGCTCCCCTAGTCCGCGTCGACCTAGGACTTCCGCGATAACACGCGCCCGTCCTTTCCGTGTCTGCCCGAGTCGCACCACACACCCGCGCGTCACAACCCGACTCGCAACAGCCAGCGACCGCGACCCGCACCACCTAGTTCCGATCAGCTCCTGTCCGCGACCCGCATCCGTGACTGACCCGCTGCACCCGACGACCCGAGACGTGATCCAAACCTAGCCTTACCGGCTCGATCCCGACAAGTTCGTTCCAGTGATCCGTTCGTGATTCAACACTCGATTAGAATCGAAAAAGGCCAAACCCTTCAACCGATTGGGTTGTGGTAATCTTGGAGTTTTCACTATCCAAGATTGAAATCTAAGCAAAACCAAGTGAAGAATGTGTTCTGGAGGTGAAAAAACGAAAATACAATGTCTGGGAATGCCTCACATTAACCCTATGTTCGAAAATATATCATACTCCAATCAAAATCGCGCCTGCTGAATAACAGACCTTGGCGCCGCTAAGGTCTCTTAGCGCCACTAAGGTTCCTTAGCTGTTCGCCCCAGTCCTCGGATGATAGTGTAGCGCCGCTAACCATCTAGCCTTAGCGGCGCTAAGATGGCTTAACAGCGCTAAGGGCCTGGAATGCCCAAAAATTGCTTTTCTTTGGCTCGCGTGCTCGGCTAACGTCGCTCGGGTATTGCTCGAGCTGAAAAATCGACCTCCGCATGTCTTGGTCGCACTAACGGGCATGGAACACTTGGTAATCGACATAACGTGTAATCACCAAAACCAGACAAACACAAAAAAGAAGTGAAAAAATAGGAGAAAAGACAAAGAAAACACGCAACACGACTGAATAATACTAAAACACTAGAAACAACTAGACGGACCGGTGACACCTAAGAAATGACCTAAAACGGGGGAAAATACACGCAAAACATAAACAAAAATAGCAACAAAAATGGGACAAACAACTCCCCCACACTAAGACCTTTGTTCGTCCCAAACAAAAAGAAAAGAAAAGAAAAGAAAAGAAAAGGAAAAATAAACAAACGAGCAAGGACAACGGTTCAAGCAAGACTAATCTCAAACCAATCAATTAAATCAGTATGAATTCAAATGATCACAAGGGCACACCTCAAATTATTAACTGGCTATTCTGAATGACATAAACTCTCGAGTACGGAAGTGTATCATGTATGCCTCACTCAATTTCTTTCTCAAATATCAACTGGGTACACTCAAATTGGTCATCAGTCGAATAAATCACAAATTTGCCTATCGTCTAACTCCTACTCTAAAACAATCAAATTCGTGAAACAATGAATCAAGAAGACTTTAAGGGTTGTAACGTAGGCTCTTTGGACCAGGTAGGATAAATATAGGCTAACTGGCTAAATAAAAATCAACTCAACTCAATCAGATAACCGTAATCACGAACTCCTCCGGTTGCTGGCACCAACCGGTTCCTCCCACTACTCCAAAATCAACCTACTACCCAGTTATTCACCATTTCTAATTATATATATATATATATATTTTGTGTGTGTGAGAACCTTTGGAAATTTTACGTAATCCATTCAGTTACTTTTGGAAATTTTTAATCCATTCGGTTTCTCTTTTTTTTTTTTATATGATATATATACAAACACGAATCACCTCCAACTATACACCCGCAACACCACAACATCATCGTCACGAGGTTATAAAAGAAAGAAGATCAATAAGGCTCAAAGCGGGTGACTAGCGACATTATTTTCAGAAAAAGAAAAGGCAAGGGAAATACAAAGAATGCCTCAATCATATTCACGATCACAAATCCAATTGTTCCATTTCTAAGTAGACTCAAGGCAACTTCTAATTGATAACGATTCTGACCAATATCTCACGAGAAAAGAAATGAACGTGGCTCAATCCTCACAAGGTAAAATAACTGTCAACAAAACAACCAAGCCAATTCATCAAGATATGACACTCATTCTCATCATCACAACTACTAAACTCAATAAATCAATCATCAACTAGTCTTACATTACACCAAAGTCTAGCTCAGAAAGACACAAACAAATAATCCTACGAAGTATACTGGTCCACAAAACAAGAGAAAAGCAAAAGCAATCCTAAAAAATAAAACCTAGACCTGGTCAACCACATAGCCACGCAAACACGTAAAACTCCCCTACACTTAAGATTAGACAATGTCCCCATTGTCAACCCGAAGTACAAGAGAGCGAAACCACACAGTTAACCAACTCAGAAATAAAATAAACTATACAAAAATAAAAGAGAAAGAGAAAGAGAAACGTACAAAGCACAGTGACAAGTCACTGTGTGCCCGGTGATGGCGGTGGTGGGGGATGGCTACTCCCCGCACTCCGCTGGGTATCCCACTGGCTGAATCAGGTGTCCCAAGTGCTCCACTGCTGGTACTGCTGGTCCGCCCAGGTGTCCCATCGGCTGTCATGGGTTGTCCAGTGCGCCTCATTGCTCTGAACAAACTCGTTCCACCTGTTCGTCTGCTCCGTCCATCGTGCATCGTTGGACTCCACGAATGACGTCCAACGCGCGTCGTTCTGCTCGGTGAAAGTCGTCCAACGTGCCTCATTTCGAGCCTCATATGCAGAGAACCAAGCTGGGGCAACTGACTGGGAAGACGCACCTATGTGCGCGTCTATCAATGGAGGAGGCTGAAAGGTCTCGTGGGTGGGATGGTTTTCGGCGTCCAGCTCGTCCTCGTCTTCATCATGAGGGTTCTCGCTAGCTGGACCGGTCGATGTACTGGCTGCCGGTTTGGAGTCGTCGTCTGGAAGTGGTATACCCATTTCCTCGCAATAGGCCTTGTATGCGGTCCGCTTGATGATGGGATTCGGGGTGGTGGAGTTTTTAAGGAAGCCGGCGTGCCAGAGGTCTTTCTTGGTAATCAGTTTGGCATAGATTTTGGATTCGTCGATCTCAACCCCAAAGTATTCTACTAACTTGGCCACCACATGACCCAAGTTTAGGCCATGCCTCGAGTCGTGGCGTAGATCGAAGAGGGTATCCTTCAGGTACTGCAACATCGTAACCGATTTGTCGTGAGAGATCGATCACAAGATGAATACTTGCTGCTCGTTTACTTTGTTCGACTCCTTCTTGCCGAAGATCATCTAGGATATGTACTTGTGGATTACCACAAGAGCTACGTCGCTGATGAAACCCGAAGATGGCCCTGATTTCTTGTACGTCTCGCAGGGGGAGATGACCGCCCAATGCGGATCAACTATGAATCCCATGGGGCTGTGGCGTGACGTGATCGAGGAATCGAACTTGTAGATGTCGCATAACACTTTGTCGGTGCTTTTGTACTCCTTGCCCTTGAGACAAGCCGTGAGGTACTTCCCATTGTCGTGCTTGGTGACTGTGCTGAAGAACTCCAAAGTCAAATGTCGGTACGCATACGGCTCTATATCCTCGAATTCCTCGAGGTCGAGCAACTGGATGTACCGGTGGATATCGTCACCGATCTCGAACTCCTCGTGGAAGTATTCCCAGTTATTTGGCGTGGTCCGAGAACAGGCTGGGTGCTAAGCCGTTGGTACGTCTGGACCTCGTCCATTGACACGAACGAAAAAAGGGATGCAATGTTGTTCGGCTAAGGACACGGCTGGGGCTGGCGGGTCGGGGTTGGCGCTCGTAGAGGCTGCCGCTTTGCCCTTTGCAGATGCTGGGGCCTTTTTCCTTGCGTTGGCTCCGCCTTTGACCATGTTTGTTCGGTTCGGGCAATTTATCGGGCACGTGGTGTGCGGTATCGGGACTTAAGAGTGAGTGAACAATTGGAGTGTGATCGAACTCGGAGTAGGCCGCCTCTTGCCGCCACAATCAAACAATTTCAGTGTATAGTAAGCTATCGGTACCTTTTTGTGCTAATTCGGGCCGGACACGAGCAAACCACGAGCTAGGTATGAGGACTAGTGAAGGGCAATTGATGGCCGGAATTGCGTCAGCTGGATGGTCGTGGACGGGAGTAGCGGCCGTTGGTGGGTCGCCGGAGCAGGTAGGACGGTCGGTTGGTCGGGGGTTGGAAGAGTCTTCATGGCTAGGGTTCGAAGATGAGGTGCCGTGAATTGGGTTGCAATAGATTGCGGATGAGAGTGTGTCGCTGGAGGTCGTGAGGTTCCGGAGAAACATCGCCGGAAGTTGGACAACTGGCAGTGGTCGTCGGTTGTTCGGTGATGAGGTGAGGTGCGGTGGAGTGGTCGCGGGATGTGCTTGAGAGATGAGAGGAGATGTATATATATATATATATATATATATATATTTATACAAAAGTACAAAAATGCTCAGTTTTAAGCCGGGAGCACGGCACAAATCCGAATCAAGGATACGGGTCATCGAGACTGATAGTCTCGACATGATGCTTTCCGAGCTCTCCTTCAAAATAAGGCTTGACTCTTTGCCCGTTCACTACAAACAACTCGCTAATTGCTGGATTTCCAAGTCGGACAACTCCAAATGATAACACCTCATGGATAAGGTACGGTCCGCTCCACTGTGATTTGAGCTTTCTCGGGAAGAGACGAAGTCGGGAGTTGAATAAGAGGACTTTCATACCGGGCACTAGGTTCTTTCGGACAATGGTTGAGTCGTGAAGCTTCTTGACCTTGTCCTTGTAAATTTTGGAGTTCTCGTAAGCCTCGTTCCTCAATTCCTCAAGTTCAGAAAGTTGCCACATCCGCTCTCGCCCGGCTGCATCAAGATCAAAATTCATCCGTTTTATCGCCCAAAATGCCTTGTGCTCGATCTCAACCGGAAGGTGGCATGACTTCTCGTAGGCAAGTCTGGATGGACTCATACCCAATCCTTTCTGGATCATCGAGCCTACTCGACCAATCCTTTCTGGATGAGTTCACCGTCTTCTCAAGGATGGTCTTGATTTGCTTGTTGCTCGTCTCTGCTTGGCCCGACGTTTGCGGATGGTATGGGGTGGCCACTTTGTGTGAAATCCCGTATTTCTTCATTAGTTTCTCAGAAACCCGGTTGCAAAAGTGTTTACCTCCATCACTCACTATTGCTCGTGAAAATCTAAATCTGCTCAATATATGACCTTGCAAAAACTTGATAACCACATTAGCATCACACGTCCTTGTGGGGATAGCCTCAACCCACTTGGACACGTAATCTACAGCAAGAAGAATATACTCAAAACCAAAAGATTTGGGAAATGGTCCCATAAAGTCAATGCCCCATACATCAAATATTTCCACTTGCAAATTATTCACAAGGGGCATCTCATTCCTTGGGCCTATATTTCCAATCCTTTGACAGCGGTCACAATATTTGCAAAAATATGAGCATCTTTAAAGAGAGAAGGCCAAAATAAACATGATTGGATAACCTTAGAGGCGGTCTTTCGACCTCCAAAGTGTCCTCCACAATGAAGCTCGTGGCAGAAGGCAAGGACATCCAGTTGCTCTTTTTCGGGCACACACCTCCGAAGAATCCCGTCCTTTCCCTCCTTGAAAAAGGAGTGGATCATCCCAAACGTAGCTCCTGCACATCAAAACAAAACGCTTCCTCTCTTGGGAAGAGAGGTTAGACAACAAGACTCCATCCGACAAATAATTCACTATGTCTGCGTACCAAGGAACACTAGGCACTTCACTCACATGCTCATAGGGAAAAATATCATTTATATCAACATGATCATGCAAAGTGAGTGAATGATCAGAAGGAACAATGCGAGACAAGTGATCAGCAACAACATTCTCACAACCTTTCCTATCACGAATTTCTACATCAAACTCTTGCAATAGTAAAATCAACCGAATGAGTCTAGGTTTCGATTGAGTTTTACTTAAAAGATACCAGAATGCATCATGTGCTGGAACACGCCGACGAGGTGGTCCGTCCCATGGATCGATATCGGATACCAAACATGTACATACATGATTTCGAATAACCCTAAAGGACGAACAAAGAGTTTACCTTTCTTCGAGGCTTTGATTCGATCTGGGCGATCTTCTAGTCTGTGTCTCGACCACGTTTGGACGCCAGATGGACGACGATCTACCAAACGGTTGAAAAGAGCGAATTGCGTCTCGTCTTCACTAAACCCTTCACGTCACTTCTCCAAGATGGTGGCTGAAGAATGTCACGTTCTATGATGTGTGTAGGGTTAAAGACGTGAAATCCCTCCTTTTATAGAGGTCCTTGGGCCAGACTAGGGATCTCTTAGAAGGTATAGGGTTTGGGCTTCCTACGGGCCCAAATTCTTATGTTCAGCCCAGAACATAATTTGTCCCATAAATATTAATTCATTCCACTAGAGAATTAATATTGCACTCCCGTCCTATCCCAAAATGAATCAGGGCTTCTATTAGACTCGATATAATTCTCCGTGTTTAAGATATCGCACGTCCATTAATTATTAAAGCTTCTGACTGCTTTAACTAATTAATATCTTTTATTCCTTAAGTAGTACCACTCAACCTTATTATCGTACGGATTAAATCCACCTGCAGGGTTTGATACGATAATCCTTATGAGTTCCTTAAGGGGACGTCATCAACCTGGATGTCCAGGACACGGTTCCCTAATGCAAATAAATAGATATCATGCAGACAATGTTGTCACCCAAGATACAGAGCATATTGAACCAATGCTTGGTTCTCACCCATGGTAAATCAAAGTAACAAACAAATATCCCACATATCTAAGTGTCACAGTTAGGGTTAAGAATTAGTAGAGTCACCGAGACCTTGGTTATTCATGATAGTCAGAACAGAAGAACGCGTCTCAACTGTGATCCATTCAATGCGACGCAGCGCACTAGTATAAACCAATAGCTAAGACAAGCTACGTCCAGTTTATACTACAACCTACACCGATAATCATGTCCATAATTATCTCAGTTGTGAATACCATTTATATCTTATAAGGGACCGACAATGTAATCTTCTGTGTGACTACTAACACACCACATTGTCTACAATATAAGATAATTGGACATTTAGCGTAAAAGCAATCAAAAAAAAAAGCAACAATGTGAAAACATTTATTTCAGTCAAATGGAAAATCGAATAAACACAATCTAAAAGCTCACATAAAAGTTTGCTTTACAGTATACTCCGACAGCATGGTCAGAATGAACAATCAGTTTAGACCCTAGAATGTAAGATCTAAACTTTTCAAGAGAAAAAATTACTGCCAAAAGCTCTTTCTCGGTGGTAGTGTAGTTCAACTGGGCACCGTTTAAGGTCAAACTAGCATAATAAATTACACGAAGTAACTTATCAACTCGTTGGCCCAAGACGGCTCCAACAGCAAGGTTCGAAGCATCACACATAATCTCAAAAGGCAACGACCAATCAGGAGCAATAACAATAGGTGCAGTCACAAGCTTATTTTTCAACTTATCAAAGGCATCTACACATGCATTATCAAACACAAATGGCATATCATTGGCAAGCAAGTGACACAAAGACTGGCTAATTTTCGAAAAATCCTTTATGAACCTCCTATAGAAACCAGTATGACCCAAAAAACTTCTAACTCCTTTCACATTCACAGGAAGGGGTAATTTATCAATCATGTCAATTTTCGCTTTATCAACCTCAATACCACGATTAGATACCACATGGCCTAAAACAACTCCACTAGTCACCATAAAATGACTTTTCTCCCAACTCAAGGTCAAATTAGATTCAATACACCTTTCAAGCACAGGAGATAAATTATGAAGACAATCAGAAAATGAAGTGCCAAAAATAGAGAAGTCATCCATAAATACATGTAAGCAGTCCTCAAGCATATCGGAGAAAATGAAGAACATGCACCTTTGGAAGGTCCCGGGTGCATTGCATAAGCCGAAGGGCATCCGTCTGAAGGAAAATGTGCCGAATGGGCACGTGAAGGTTGTCTTCGGCTGGTCCTCGGGTGCTATAGCTACTTGGTAGTAGCCGGAGAGTCCATCCAGGAAGCAGTAGAACTGATGGCCCGAGGGACGGTCGAGAATCTGATCGATGAAGGGCAATGGTAAGTGATCCTTCTTTGTCACGGCATTGAGGCGTCGATAGTCTATACACATTCTCCACCCGGTAGTGATTCGGGTGGGGACCATCTCCTTCTTCTCATTCTCTATGATTTAATGCCTCCTTTCTTTGGCACCACATGGATCGGGCTGACCCACTCGTTGTCTGCCACTGGATAAATGAGTCCTTCTGAATAGAGTTTGAGCACCTCTTTCTTTACCACTTCCATCATGTTCGGGTTGAGCCGCCGCTGGCTATCTCGAAACGGCTTGGCACCTTCTTCTACAACAATCCGGTGCATACATGTGGAAGGGCTGATGCCCTTAATGTCACCTAGGCACCAACCGATGGCCTTCTGATTTCTTTTGAGTACGTCAATCGGCTCCTTCTCCTCATCTCGGTTGAGCTCGACAAAGATGATGACCAGCTTTTGCTTCTCGTCATCAAGGAAGACGTACTTGAGATGGCGGGGTAATTCCTTAAGCTCTAATGCGGGTGGAGTAGGTGCGTGTGGCTCGTCAGCTGCGAAAAGCTCAATGATTGGCTCTTCTTCATCGTCGAGGTCGGGCATTGACCTCTCCTCCAAGTCTCGTACAGTCATCTCTTCCACGAACGGGTCACTCACATCAACAAAGGCACACTCCTCCACAAAGTTCACCGAGGAGGAGGATATGGCTTCTCAAATAGAGATGGATACTGACTCTCCCAGGACCGTGATATTCAATGTCCCGTTCTTGACATCAATTAGGGTGTTGGTGGTGGCCATAAACAGTCTGCCGAGAAGGATTGTGTGATCCTTCCCGTTCTCCTGAACGTCCCCCACATCTAGAACTACGAAGTCCACCGGGACGATAAGTTTCCCAACACGAACAAGGACATCTTCCACTACCCCTTTAGGGTATCTGATGGAACGGTCTGCGAGCTGAAGGTACATGCGGGTTGGCCTCAAGTCTCCTAGGCCGAGCCGCTGAAAGATAGGGAAGGGCATAAGGTTGATTCCTGCTCTAAGGTCTAGTATCCCCGAAGCCTCCTTTCCGTTTCCGAGAGCTATCTGAATCACGAAGCCCCTGGGGTCTCGTTCTTTCTTCGGGAGGTCATGCTGCATTGCACTTGCTGCCTCATAGACCACTACCTTTTCTCCATCTCCGAACTTTCTCTTCTTTGTCACCAAGTCCTTGAAGAACTTCACGTATGAGAGCATGTTCTTGATCATGTCTAGCAGTGGCAAGTTGACATTGACCTTCGAAAGCATGTTGTATAGGTCCCAAAATTGTTGTTCGTGCTTCTCGTCTCGAAGACGGCTTGGGAAAGGTATGCTTGGTCTAAAGGGGTTTGGTGACTTGTGCATCTTCGAACCATCTATCTGCTTCCTCGAATCCCCTTCTGTATTCTTCTTCGAGCTCTCTTCTACTCCTTTTTGCGGTTCGGTTGGCTTAAGGTCATCAGGCTCGGGCATTTTCACATGGTTGTCTACCTCTTTCCCTCTTCTCAAAACTGTGATCGCCTTGGCTTCCTTAGGTTGGCTGGGCAACTTCCTCTTGTCTGAATCAGCTTCTATGTTCCCAACTCTTGTAGCAAGCTGGCCCAACTGTGTTTCTAGGCGTTTGATGGAGGCATCGGTGTTCACGCCCCTTTGCTCACTGTTTGCCATAAACTGGAGAATCTTGTCCAGCTTGTCGTCCTGATTTGCTGAAACTGGAGCCGGTCCCTTGTGCTTGCATTCCTCCCATTGGGCCCCTCTGTTGCTGCTGTTGCTGCTGTTGAGGATAATTCGGTCTCATCTGGTTTTGGGGGATCAAGTTAGGGCGGGGTTGCTGCTGCATGAAGTTCTGTCGAGGTTGTTGTTGGGTGTTGCTGTTGTTGGACCACGAGAAGTGTGGGTGGTTTCTCCACCCAGGGTTGTATGTGTTGGAGTATGGGTGTCACACCCCGCCTTACTACTAGCTTTTAAAAATCAGAGTAAAATTTTTGTTTTTATTTTCGAAAGAACGTGCGAGCTGGGTTTTCGAAAATACTAACTTATTGCGGGATGTGGCAGATAAAAACTTAAACTGAACTCGGGCTTGCCCGCAGACATAATAAAAACATGCAACCAGACTGTCCGCTCGCGGATTATGGAATTATACATGCATAGTCTGTACTGTCTCGCACTGTCTAGAAAAACTCGCTGGCGGAAGCATCCGAAAATACGAATACATAACATGCGTACATAAACTGAATAAAATACACATGATCATAAATCTAGGACATAAAAATGCTGGTAAAATATGTCCGACTCTCATGACCACGCTGCGCCACATCTGTGCTCATCCGGCACGCTCGACTCCGTCTCCTGAAAAACACAATGGGGGCGTGAGCAAACCACTATGCTCCGCAAAGACCAGTACTGAACAAAACATCATCTATAATAACGTATCATGAAACATAAATATATAAGAGCTGAAACTGTAAACTGATCTCTGATGTCTGTTCTGATCTGTGGTCAAAAGACCCTCGGCCGTAGCCGCTCGTGTGCACACGCCGATGGGGTAGAAAGGGCCTCGCCCCTCCCAACGGTCATCAGGTGGGTATAAAGGCCTCGGCCACCCAACCCGGAACTAAACTGTCTCAAACATACCTCTGCCATGGTACAGATATTATCTATGATGTGACATCCAGTACATGACCCCCACCTGAAAAACTTGAAATCTGGTATGCAAGTGCGGAAGCTGGAGTAGCGGTCGGAGGCTCGACTCTCCTTAGGCTACATAAATATTTAAGCAAAATAATGCTAAGTATAATGCTCAGAATATTTAATTATATGCTAAAATGCTCGGACTTATCTACGCGATTAAACTGGACTGGACTGGCTCGGAAAAATACTGAAATTTCCGGAACTGGACTCGGATCAGAAATCACGAGTAAAAACTGACTCGAACCGCCGGTCGAACCGGCCGGTTCGCTGGCTGGCCGGACCGCCGGCTCGACTGGGCCGGGCGGTCGGGCTGGGTTCGGCTAGACCGGGCTCGGTCCCGTGCCGGGCCAGCTGGTGCCCGGGCACGGCGCTGGGCACGGCTGGTGCGACCGGGCTCGGTCCCTGGGGCCGCTGGACATGTCTTGGCGCGGACTGGCGCTGGTGGGCACGGCCAGGGGCTGCTGGCACGGCCCGGGCACGACTGGTGCCCCTCGGGTGCGTGCTGGGCACGGCCGAGGCTCGACTGAGGCGCTGTCGTGCGGCTGGGCACGGACAGGCACTGGCCAGACGCGGCTGGCACGGGGAAGGCGCGGACAGAGGCCCCTAGGGCGCTGCCGGGCCGTCCCGAGGACACTGGGCACTCGGGCATGCTGCTGGGACATGCACCGAGACCGACTGGCTCAGCTGACCCGGCTTGGATCAGCCCTGGACCTGGCACGAGGCTCTGGCACGAGACCTCGTGCGCTGGGCTTGGCACGGACGCTGCCGGGCGTCCCTGGGCACGCGGGTGTGCTGCTGGGCACATCCCGGGCCAACTGCGTGCTCGGGCGTGGCACTGGCACGACCCGAGGTCGGCTACGCATGACACGCGAGGCCATGCGTGCACTGAGGCTGGGACAGCGCGGCCAGGCGCTGTCGGGGTTGCTTGGGCGCGACGGGCGCCACGACCCCGGGTACGACGCGGACAGGCACTGCGGGCGCGCTGTCGCGGACACTGGTGCCTCGCGCACGCTGGCGCGGGCACGGACTGGCACTGGGCCGGGCACTGGCGCGCTATGTGCGCGGGCAGTGACCAAGGCCGGCCCTTGCCGGACCTCCGGCAACATTTCCGGTGACATGCAACTCCAAACATCATGATATGGTAAAATAAGCATAAATATCACATAAAACACTAGTGGACCCCGGGTCCACATGCATGATACTCGGGAGGGCCTAAATGGCACGTACGAGCAACTTGGCCTCCGAACCAACATTCATAACTTACAAAACTACTCAGGGCCGAATGATATACATCACAAATGATGACTATAATGGCTAACACTTGGGTCATACCATGCATGCATGAGGATGGGCCTCGGGTGGCCAAAATAGCGTATTTTCATGAATGAATTGACCAAGGCAATGAACTCCATTTATTCTCAAATTTTTACAGCATCAATGGTATGATATTTAAGGGTGATTTAACCAACATTTTCGACTTTGGCATGCATGCAACTAAAATTTTATTTTTAAGGCCATTTAATTCAAAAATTCGTAAATCATATATAATGACATGCATGGCTCGGTTTCTCTTCATGAAAAATCTTAAAATATCATAAAATAATTAATGAACATAAAAATCCCGAGCTTACCTCGGTTAGAAATGGAGATAATGAACTAGGGCTCGAAATGTGGTTATGCACGGCTTTAGGGGTTGGCTTGGACTTAGGTTGTGATTTGCTCGTGCCAAACACCTCCAAGAGACTTAGAAAAATATAAGGTACACTTATATGGTGCTAAGCCTCGAGGGAATGTGCTTGGAAAAGGCTGAGGTGCGGTCCTCCTTCTTCCCCGGGGCTGCGCGCGCGAGGTAGGCACCAGCTGGGTTCTTCTCACTTTTCTGATTTTTCCCTAAGTATTTGCTCGAGGTATTGGGGGTCTAAGAACTTCCTTGCATCTTATAGAAGAGGTTTATATAGGATATGGGGCGGAACTTGCTATGTGAGGTCAAAGGGGACCAAAATGGTTGGGAATCTTTCTCTTTTCATGCACATGAGTAGAGGCTAGTCATGGGGAACAATGGCTGACTTAAATCACGGTTTGGGTGGAGATTCCTGGTGGTTTTACAGAGCTCAAACGTTTATTTAAGTGATCTGGTCAGCCTTGGTACAAAAGTGGGGGACAAGGACAAAATTTCTTGAATAAACAATGTTGTGCACATGCTTCACTTCATGCTAAACTCTAGTTGACTTTCCTTAACAATGCTTAGGGCCAATTAAGCTCATTTAGACCCTTATTAAGTGCCTAATACACGTATGAGTTGGGCCCTGAGCAAAGTGGGCCGAAAATAATGGTTTTGGGCCTTAGAAGTGGACCTGCCATTCCTGCCGCTGGGCTGCTGGGCGCGGCACTGGGCCTGGGCGCGGGCTGGCGCGAGGGCGCGGCCTGGGCTGCGCGGTCACGGGCTGGCGCGGGGACATGCTGGGCTGCTCTGGCAAGATGGGCTGCGCGAGTGTGGGGACCTTGGACCCAACCTAAGGACTTCTCTTGGTATCCCAACACTTAGAAAAGATTTGCAAAGTGATGTTAAGGCATGGGGACATGCCCTTGGGCTCGGTTTGGGCGTGCATGGCGCGACTAAGGCGCGGCTCGGGTCTCGGGCACGAGACTCGACTAGGGCTCGATATAAAAGATCAAGACTTATACTTTGATATTTTTATACACTTAGAAAAATATTCTAAGTATAAAAATACCAATACTTGGCCATGCTCGGAATTTACCCGGAAATCAACTCGGAACCCAACTAGGGTTCGGAGTCGATAAACTCTCGAATTGACATGCTATTATTTATCAACCCAAATTAATGGATTAATCTTAACTTAGACTTGATATAGAATTATTCAAAGAATAATTTATCATGTTTGAGCATTTAGCATAAATAATATAACTCGAAAATTTCTGAAACTTACGGATTTCACTTATAGTCGAGCAGTGAAACCGTTCTGAATATTATTACTGTTTTGGGGCGTTACAACCTATCCTCCTTAAAATATTTCCGTCCTCGGAAATACAAAACTAAGGTGTTAGGCCAGAACTCCTACTACAGAACTAGATTAAAACATAAAAATAAAAAGTACATATATATATACATCTGAAAATCTCAAAACTCGAAATCTGGATAACGAGCTCTGATCTCGGCCTCTCTCTCCCAAGTGGCTTCTGACTCGTCGTGGCGACTCCAGCAAACTTTGACGAGCTCTATATCTCTGTTTCTCAGCCGACGGACCTTTCGATCCAGAACTGCTATCGGCCGCTCATCATACGTCAGGTTCTGCCCGACCTCTAGCCCGTCAAAGTTCACTACGTGGCTCGGGTCATACACGTACTTCCTCAACATCGACACATGGAAGACGTTGTGTACACCCGAGAGCTCTGGGGGTAATGCCAGACGATAGGCGGTGACACCAACTCGTTCGAGAATCTCAAAGGGCCCTATGAATCGGGGTTGCAGCTTCCCCCTCTTCCCGAAACGGACAACGCCCTTCATCGGCGTGACCTTCAGGAACACTTTATCTCCCTGTTCGAACTCAAGCTCCCTTCTACGCTTGTTAGCGTAGGCCTTCTGACGGCTCTGAGCCTCTCTCAATCTCTCTCGGATCTCGGCGACCTTCTGCACTGTGTCCTCGATCAGCTTGGGACCGAGAACCTGCTTCTCGCCGACCTCATCCCAATAAAGGGGTGAGCGGCACTTGCGACCGTATAAAGCTTCGAACGGCGCCATCTTGATCGACGAGTGGTAACTGTTGTTATAGGCAAACTCCACAGTGGGTATCAACTGCTCCCACGAACCACCATGCTCAAGGACACAAGCTCGGAGCATGTCCTCAAGCGTCTGGATAGTCCGTTCCGACTGACCGTCGGTCTGTGGATGATAGGCGGAGCTAAACTTCAGCTTCGTCCCCATGGACTCGTTCAGACTCTCCCAAAAATGTCCGGTAAACCGGGGATCTCTATCTGATATAATCTCGGCTGGAACGCCGTGGAGTCGAACGATTCCCTGGAGATACACATCGGCTAGCTGCTCCATGGACATGTCCATCCTGACAGGCATGAAATGGGCCGACTTCGTCAGTCGATCCACAACTACCCATACTGCGTCATGATGCTTAGCCGACATCGGCAAACCCGTGACAAAGTCCATGGTCAGCTTCTCCCACTTCCACTGCGGAATCTCTAAAGGCTGCATGAGACCCGGTGGAACCTTGCGCTCAGCCTTCACTTGCTGGCAGATCAGACACTTCTCGACAAACTCGGCGACATCTCTCTTCATCCCCTTCCACCAGAAGGACCTTTTCAGGTCGTGATACATCTTGGTGCTACCGGGGTGCGCCAAGTAAGGAGCACTATGCGCCTCGGTCAAGATCTCCTTCTTCAGGGTCTCGACATTTGGCACAACGATCCTCCCCTTGTATTCCAAGGCACCATCCGTGCCTCGGTAGAAACCTTCAACTCCTCCGGCATGAATCTTCGCCCCCATCGAGCGAATGAACTCGTCGAAGGCTTGATCCCGCCGGATCCTGTCTCGCAACGTGGGCCACATTCTCATCGCTCGAATACCTCCCACAACTGGCAACTTGGGAGGTGATTCGACCACCTCTAGCTGCATCCGAGCGAACTCATGAATCAACTGACGCTGCTGAGTGATCATACAGGTCAGCTCGCCCTTTCCCTTCCGGCTGAGGGCGTCAGCTACTACGTTCGCTTTACCCGGATGATAGTTGATGGTACAGTCATAATCTTTCACCAGCTCCAACCATCGCCGCTGGCGCATGTTGAGCTCCTTCTGGGTGAAGATATACTGTAAGCTCTTGTGGTCGGTATAAATCTCGCAGTGGCCCCCGTACAAATAGTGCCTCCAGATCTTCAGGGCGTGAACCACTGCTGCCAACTCAAGATCGTGAGTCGGGTAGTTCACCTCGTGCGGCTTTAGCTGACGGGAAGCATAAGCCACAACCCTGCCGTCTTGCATCAAAACGCAGCCTAGACCCTGCTTCGAGGCATCACTATAGATAGTGAAACCCTGTGTGGGGTCCGGGATGGTCAACACGGGTGCCGTCGTAAGCCTCGCTTTGAGCTCCTGGAAGCTCGACTCGCAACGACTATCCCACTCAAATTTCACCGACTTCCTCGTCAGACGAGACAAGGGCAGGGCAATCTTCGAAAACCCCTCGATGAAGCGTCTATAATAGCCTGCCAAACCGAGAAAACTCCGAACCTCGGTGGCATTTCTCGGCGTCGACCAGTTCCTAACGGCTTCAATCTTGCTCGGGTCAACCTCAATCCCTCTAGAGGTGACAATGTGGCCTAGAAAAGCCACTCGGTCAAGCCAAAATTCGCATTTGGAGAACTTGGCGTACAACTTCTCACGCCTAAGAGTCTCCAAAACTGTCCTCAGGTGCTCCTCATGCTGCTCCGGGCTGCTGGAATAGACCAAAATGTCATCAATGAAGACGATGACAAACTGGTCCAGGAATGGATGGAAGACACGGTTCATGAGATCCATGAATACCGCTGGCGCATTGCTCAAGCCAAACGGCATCACAACGAACTCATAATGGCCGTATCGGGTTCTGAAAGCAGTCTTGGCCACATCGGCCTCTCTGATCTTCAGCTGATGGTAGCCAGAGCGGAGATCGATCTTGGAAAATACACTGGCTCCCCTCAGCTGATCGAATAAGTCCTCAATTCTGGGAAGCGGATACTTGTTCTTCACCGTCAACCGGTTCAAATCCCGGTAGTCGATGCACATCCTCATAGACCCATCCTTCTTCTTGACAAAGAGGACAGGGGCTCCCCAAGGTGATACGCTCGGTCGGATGAAACCGAGACTCAAAAGCTCCTGAATCTGAGCCTTCAACTCCTGAAGCTCCTTCGGCGCCATGCGATACGGCGCTTTCGACACTGGTCCCGCTCCGGGGACCAAGTCGATGGTGAACTCCACCTGGCGGTTAGGTGGTCCTCCCGGGAGCTGGTCGGGAAAAACGTCCACAAACTCACGAACAATGGGGATATCTCTGGGAGACAGCTTCTCCAAAGATTCCCCAACGATATTGACGAGAAATCCCTGACAATCCTCTCGCTGCATGTACTTCGTCGCTTTCGCCATGGAAATAACGCGCGGCAAAGTTCGAGACTTCGTCCCGAAAAACGTGATGTGGTCTCCCTCAGATAAGTGTAGCGTCACCTCCCGGTCGCGACAACGGATGTCAGCACGGTACCTCGCCAACCAATCCATGCCAAGAATCAGGTCGAAGTCATTCATATCAATCACGAACGCGTCTACAACTAGAGTTCGACCTCCGATATCAATGCTAAGGTTCTTGGCCAGGGAACTCGTAACTATCTTCCTTCCCGAGGCGAGACTGATCTCGAGAGGGTCGACAGTACTCACTCCCTGGGCTCCTAAGGCAGATAAGCACTTGGTCGAGACGAACGAATGTGTCGCCCCGGTATCGAATAAAGCGAAGATTGGAGTATGGAACAAGGACAACATGCCAGACATGGTACCTGGCTGCTCTGCGGCCTGCTCCTGGTCGAGTGCGTAAATATGAGCGGGTGCTCCACGCTGCTGCTGCTGTCCTGGGGGTCTTTGGGCTGGCTGTCTGGGTGCTGGCTGTCTCTGAGCTGGCTGTCTCGGGGCTGGTGGTCTCTGGTCCTGCTGTGGCTGAGGGCGGTCTGGGCAATCTCTGATACGGTGGCCTGGGCGGCGGCAATGGAAACATATGTCCTGCCCGGCAAGACACTCCCCGCGGTGCGGACGTCCGCAGGTAGCACAAGCCGGCAGGTCCTGTCGGGCTGGCTGGCCTCCCTGAGCTGGGCCTCTCTGTCTGCGGTTCCTCTTGTCCTTGCGACCGTCCCACTTTCTCTTGTTCGTCTGCTGAGCTGGCTGGGCTGGCGGAATAGCGGCTGGCTGTCTGGCTGGTGGCTGGGCACGGGTGTCTCTCAGAATGCACGCCTCGATCTGCTGGGCACGCTCAACAGTCTCGGCGTAGTCAAGGAAGCCATTGCTGGTGATCAAGAGTCTGATGTTGCTCCTCAAACCATCGAGGAACTGTGCCGCCTTCTTCTCCTCCGTATCAACAAGATGCGAAGCAAAGGCACTCTTACGAGCGAACTCGCGCTCGTACTCGTCCACTGAACGCTCACCCTGCTGGAGAGCGGCAAACTCCCGTGCCATCCTCTGCTTGAAATGGCGAGGATAGAACTTGTCCTCCAGTATCGTCTTAAACTGAGCCCATCTCATAGCGTCACGCTCATCCTCCGTGCGTAGACGCCAGTAATCCTCCCACCAATCTCCGGCGGCTCCCTCTATCTGCAGTTCGGCGCACGCCATCTTGTGCGCCTCAGAAATCCCCATAATACGGAAGATCCTCTCCATCTTCCGGATCCACTCGGCCACGGCTAACGGGCCACTCTCCCCAGTGAAACGGGGCGGATCATACGTACGGAATCGGCTGACCACAACAGCCTGATCCTGCTCAACTGGTGCCTGGGGATCTCTACGCGGTGCCATTCTGAAATTCGGGAAACGCTTGAATTGATTAGTATAGCCGATTAAGAAATAGCCATACTACTTTTGAAATAATAAGGAAATAATATCCGAAAACACCTAGCTTGGCTAGAGTTCCGGTATACTTAAACTTTCTATGTTCTGGCTCGTAATGGAGTTCTGACTTAGTCTAGAGTCCTTGGACTTAGCTGTTCTAGAGTTCTGTCTAGAGTTCTTGTCATTTGCTTATCTTTCTAGAGTTCTCTATCTAGAGTTCTTTCTTTTCTTATAGGAGGATAGTTATCTAGGCCCCATATTTGAACTGAATTTAGCACTTGCAAAACTTAAACTGAGTCAGGTGACTTACCTCGGAGTCGGCGCGGATGAGCGTGGCGTGGTCATGCTTTTCTAAACTTTGAAAGTATGCAGAAACGCAAATCTGCGCTCTGATACCACCTTCTGTCACACCCCGCCTTACTACTAGCTTTGAAAATCAGAGTAAAATTTTTGTTTTTATTTTCGAAAGAACGTGCGAGCTGGGTTTTCGAAAATACTGACTTATTGCGGGATGTGGCAGATAAAAACTTAAACTGAAACTTGGGCTTGCCCACAGACATAATAAAACATGCAACCAAACTGTCCGCTCGCGGATTATGGAATTATACATGCATAGTCTGTACTGTCTCGCACTGTCTAGAAAAACTCGCTGGCGGAAGCATCCGAAATACGAATACATAACATGCGTACATAAACTGAATAAAATACACATGATCATAAATCTAGGACATAAAAATGCTGGTAAAATATGTCCGACTCTCATGACCACGCTGCGCCACATCTGTGCTCATCCGGCACGCTCGACTCCGTCTCCTGAAAAACACAATGGGGGCGTGAGCAAACCACTATGCTCCGCAAAGACCAGTACTGAACAAAACATCATCTATAATAACGTATCATGAAACATAAATATATAAGAGCTGAAACTGTAAACTGATCTCTGATGTCTGTTCTGATCTGTGGTCAAAAGACCCTCGGCCGTAGCCGCTCGTGTGCACACGCCGATGGGGTAGAAAGGGCCTCGCCCCTCCCAACGGTCATCAGGTGGGTATAAAGGCCTCGGCCACCCAACCCGGAACTAAACTGTCTCAAACATACCTCTGCCATGGTACAGATATTATCTATGATGTGACATCCAGTACATGACCCCCACCTGAAAAACTTGAAATCTGGTATGCAAGTGCGGAAGCTGGAGTAGCGGTCGGAGGCTCGACTCTCCTTAGGCTACATAAATATTTAAGCAAAATAATGCTAAGTATAATGCTCAGAATATTTAATTATATGCTAAAATGCTCGGACTTATCTACGCGATTAAACTGGACTGGACTGGCTCGGAAAAATACTGAAATTTCCGGAACTGGACTCGGATCAGAAATCACGAGTAAAAACTGACTCGAACCGCCGGTCGAACCGGCCGGTTCGCTGGCTGGCCGGACCGCCGGCTCGACTGGGCCGGGCGGTCGGGCTGGGTTCGGCTAGACCGGGCTCGGTCCCGTGCCGGGCCAGCTGGTGCCCGGGCACGGCGCTGGGCACGGCTGGTGCGACCGGGCTCGGTCCCTGGGGCCGCTGGACATGGCTAGGCGCGGACTGGCGCTGGTGGGCACGGCCAGGGGCTGCTGGCACGGCCCGGGCACGACTGGTGCCCCTCGGGTGCGCGCTGGGCACGGCCGAGGCTTGGCTGAAGCCCTGTCGTGCGGCTGGGCACGGACTGAGGGTTGCTGGGGCGCGCTGGCGTGCACTGGGCACGGTACGGCGCGGACTGGCACTGGTCAGGGGCTACGCGGGCGCTGCCGGGCGCCCTGGAGGGTTCTGGGCACGCGGGCGTGCTGCTGGGCACGTCCCGGGCCGGCTGGGCTAGGGCAGACGCGGGACAGACACGGGCAGAGGCCACACGGGCGCTACTGGCCGTCCCCGAGGTCACTGGGCTCTCGGGCGTGCTGCTGGACACGCCCCGAGGCCGACTGGGCTCAGCTGACCCTGCTCGGGTCAGCCCTGGACTTGGCACGAGGCTCTGGCACGAGACCTCATGCGCTGGGCTTGGCACGGACGCTGCCGGGCGTCCCTGGGCACGCGGGTGTGCTGCTGGGCACATCCCGGGCCAACTGCGTGCTCGGGCTTGGCACTGGCACGACCCGAGGTCGGCTACGCATGACACGCGAGGCCATGCGTGCACTGAGGCTGGGACAGCGCGGCCAGGCGCTGTCGGGGTTGCTTGGGCGCGACGGGCGCCACGACCCCGGGTACGACGCGGACAGGCACTGCGGGCGCGCTGTCGCGGACACTGGTGCCTCGCGCACGCTGGCGCGGGCACGGACTGGCACTGGGCCGGGCACTGGCGCGCTATGTGCGCGGGCAGTGACCAAGGCCGGCCCTTGCCGGACCTCCGGCAACATTTCCGGTGACATGCAACTCCAAACATCATGATATGGTAAAATAAGCATAAATATCACATAAAACACTAGTGGACCCCGGGTCCACATGCATGATACTCGGGAGGGCCTAAATGGCACGTACGAGCAACTTGGCCTCCGAACCAACATTCATAACTTACAAAACTACTCAGGGCCGAATGATATACATCACAAATGATGACTATAATGGCTAACACTTGGGTCATACCATGCATGCATGAGGATGGGCCTCGGGTGGCCAAAATAGCGTATTTTCATGAATGAATTGACCAAGGCAATGAACTCCATTTATTCTCAAATTTTTACAGCATCAATGGTATGATATTTAAGGGTGATTTAACCAACATTTTCGACTTTGGCATGCATGCAACTAAAATTTTATTTTTAAGGCCATTTAATTCAAAAATTCGTAAATCATATATAATGACATGCATGGCTCGGTTTCTCTTCATGAAAAATCTTAAAATATCATAAAATAATTAATGAACATAAAAATCCCGAGCTTACCTCGGTTAGAAATGGAGATAATGAACTAGGGCTCGAAATGTGGCTATGCACGGCTTTAGGGGTTGGCTTGGACTTAGGTTGTGATTTTCTCGTGCCAAACACCTCCAAGAGACTTAAAAAAATATAAGGTACACTTATATAGTGCTAAGCCTCGAGAGATTTTGGCTGTAGGTTGCGGAACCTTGCTGCTCCTCCTTCCCCGGGCTGGACGTGCGCGAGCAGGGCTGGTTGCCTTAGCTTCGGCTTTTCTCCTCCCTCCTCACTATTTTGCTCGGGCAACTGAAGGTCTAAGAGCTTCAAATGAACTTAGGAAGGCTGTTTATAAATAGGTTTGGGCGGATTTAACAAGGTTGGGTCAAAGGGGACATGATAAGTGGTCTTATTCCACTCCATTTGCATGGGAACTTGAGAATGTCCTTGGTGGAGTTTGGCCTGACTTTGCACGGTCTTAGAGACCATTTTCAGAGTATAATATCATAGTGGAGAGGTCAGGTCAGGTTTGGAGGTTGCATGGGGGACAAGGACAAAATTACTTGAATAAACTAATGTGTGCACATGCTCCACTTTGGACTAATCTTGAGTTGACTTAGGCTAAACTTGCTTAGGGCCAATTTAGCTTAACTTAACCCTTATTAAGTCCCTAACATTCGCCACTAATGGTACATGAAAGAAATGGGCCGGACCTCCTCCATTTGGGCTCAAAATGTTGGGCTGGCAGTGCTGCCGCTGGGCCTGGCGCTGGGCTGCGGGCGCGGGCTGGCGCGAGGGCGCGGCCTGGGCTGCGCGGGGACGTGCTGGGCTGGCGCGAGGGCGCGGGCTGCGCGCGGGAAAAAGGGCTGCTCGCGTGAAAGGACCTTGGGCTAAGTAAAAGTGGTATGAAATGGCTCCCAACACTTAGAAATATTTTGCCACATGATACTAAGGCTTAGGACAAGCCTTGGGCTTGGTGGCACGCTCCCGGGCGCGGCTCGAGGCGTGGGTGCGGGACTCGGCACGAGCGGCTCGGGTAAGGACTAGGGCTCGGTTAAAATGATCAAGACTTATACTTTGATATTATTATACACTTAGAAAAATATTCTAAGTATAAAAATACCAATACTTGGCCATACTCGGAATTTACCGGGAAATCAACTCGGAACCAAACTAGGGTTCGGAGTCGATAAATTCTCGAATTGACATGCTATTAACTATCAACCCAAATTAATGGATTAATCTTAACTTATACTTGATAAAGAATTATTCAAAGAATAATTTATCATATTTGAGCATTTAGCATAAATAATATAACTCGATAATTTCTAAAAATTACAGATTTCACTTATAGTCGAGCAGTGAAATCGTTCTGAATATTATTACTGTTTTGGGGCGTTACAATGGGTCGTTGGTGGGCCGGTTCTGGTAGCCCTGTAGAGCGTTGGCGTCTGCATATTGCTCATTGTAGTCAGGATCGAATGCCGAGGGGCACACCTCAGATCTGTGCCCTTGGACTCCACATGCTCTACACGCCTCTACAGCTATGGTCTGCATTGGTTGGCCTCCCCTTGCAGTCAGTAGTCGCATTTGCTCCGTGAGCTCAGCTATCTGTTGTGCCATCATGTCTCGTCCGGAGGATACTTCATTGACAACAGCCCTCTTCCCTTGACTGCTCTTTTGAGACGAGTTAGAACTCATCGCCTCAAAAATATCTATCATCTCTTCTGCCGTCTGCGCCCCAATATCTCCATCAGCTACATTATCCACCATGTATTGAAGATTCTGGTGGAGGGAATCATAGAAACTGTTCACCAGTAAGGCCGGAGGAAAATTGTGATGTGGGCACTGCCTCTGGAGGTCCTTGAAGCGCTCCCACGCCTCATGAAGTGGCTCGTTTGGCTGTTGGGCAAAAGAAACGATTTGGGCCGAAACTCCTGCGTCTTCTGATAAGAGTAGTATTTCCCAATGAACTTGGTGTACACTTGCTCCCAAGTGATGAGGGAGTCGGGAGCAAGTGTCATAAACCAAGCCTTAGTTCGGTCCTTGAGTGTCTCGGGGAAACACCTCATCTTCAGCCGGTCCTCATTTAAGTTGTGGAGCGGAAAAGTCTGGAGGACATTATAGAACTCTCGGATGAAATGAAGTGGGTCCTCGTTTGGTAGACCGTGGAAGGATGGTAGCTGGTTGTAGTGGATTGTTTTTAGCTCGTAATTTCAAGCTGTTGGCCCCGACCGGATGCATGAAGTCACTGGCCCGATTATTGGTTGAGCCAAATCACGAAGAAGATGACGAGGTGGGTTATTCACTTCCTCATCAGCCATGTCTCCTTGGCTATCTGAGTCTCGTTTGGCTGAGTCTGAAGATGCAGGGGCAAGGTTAGCCAACAATTCTTGGAAGTCCCTCTGGATGGATTCGTTGTTCGGGATGATTACAAGACCACTCCTGGTACACATAAACAAAAACAACAAAAACGTCACGGGCACCAGATAGATAAGAAAGAGACAAAGAAAAACAAAACAAGAAAAACACTAGAACTAATCAAGGAAAACGAAACAAAGAAACATACAAAACAAGAAATCACAAAAATAAGAGAAACACTAAAAACAAAATGAATAGGCGCACAAAATAAGTCCTAAACCTTCCCCGGCAATGGCGCCATTTTGTTGTAGTTAATTTTACCGGAGTAGAATCGAAAGATTCGAACACCGGGTCGTGTCTCAAGGAAGATCAGCCGGATTATCTTGTACGTATATTCAATCACAAAAAGCGAAATTAAAGGTTTTGATTATCAATTACGAGATTAACTACGAATGATTCTCAAGCAAAACAATTTCGAACTCACAGCTTCAAACAAGATTCAAATAATTGCAAAGGGACTAGGGTGTCGGGGACAATCGTTTCTGGTTCTCAATACATTTAACGGGCAATCAACTACTTGGCTAAAGGACTCGAAAAACCAATTCTTCTAGAGGTTCATTCTCTATAACTCACGTAACAAGAGAATGAACATAAACGAACACTTATCAAGTCAATCAACATATAGACAATACGTTACCGAACAAGTCTACTCTAAACGAGCCTAAGTCGATCAATTCCTCCCCTTTCGATTCTAAGAATTTATTTAGTGGATTAAAATGGTGATCAGTCGTTTAACCCTAGGATTAACACAACTCGAATAGATTGAGTAATCAACATTCATACAAACGAAATTGAACCGGAACAATTATCCCCTAACCCTAGTTAACGAATTTAGCTACTCATCATCAATTCAACATCAACATACACATCAATCCAAGCCATCATAAACATAGACAGAACAAAAAAGAAAGCTTACGATTAATAGTGAATCCAATGTCGAAAATCAACGAACAATCTAAATCCAAAGTCTAATCTTGGAGATTTCACTATCCAAGATTGAAATCTAAGCAAAACCAAGTGAAGAATGTGTTCTGGAGGTGAAAAAACGAAAATACAATGTCTGGGAATGCCTCACATTAACCCTATGTTAAAAAATATATCATACTTCAATCAAAATCGCGCCTGCTGAATAACAGACCTTAACGCCGCTAAGGTTCCTTAGCTGTTCGCCCCAGTCCTCGGATGATAGTGTAGCGCCGCTAACCATCTAGCCTTAGCGGCGCTAAGATGGCTTAGCGGTGCTAAGGGCCTGGAATGCCCAAAAATTGCTTTTCTTTGGCTCGCGTGCTCGGCTAGTGTCGCTCGGGTATTGCTCGAGCTGAAAAATCGACCTCCGCATGTCTTGGTCGCACTAACGGGCATGGAACACTTGGTAACCGACATAACCTGTAATCACCAAAACCAGACAAACACGAAAAACAAGAGAAAAAATAGGAGAAAAGACAAAGAAAACACGCAACACGACTGAATAATACTAAAACACTAGAAACAACTAGACGGACCGGCGACACCTAAGAAATGACCTAAAACGGGGGAAAATACACGCAAAACATAAATAAAAATGGGACAAACACTTATTCCCGTCCTCCTTAAGCCTTACTGTTTAAATCCTTGAAGGAGGTATAAATCAATCTCTCTCTATTATTTCATGATTTATTTTGAAGTATTAATAGGCTCAAAGGTTCATGCGATTAGAACTTGAAGATTGAGAAGTTATATAAGATTTATAGTAGATGGATGTTGGGACTCTTAAGTGTTGTTTCTGTTCAAATTTTGTGTAAATATAGCCTTGAGTTATTGCTTTAATTAATGGGTAGAAATCAAGTTTAATAAGGATGCCGTGAAGAATTTTATTGCCTTTGAATTTTATAATTGAGTTGTGAGAATAATCAAAAGTCTGAGCCATTCATTTATTTCGTAATTGTGTTTAGGTGCTGAATAATTGTTGGTTTTAATGGGTTTTAACCCCTGTTAGTATGTGTTTAGACCTGGTACATATGAGTCTTATGTGCTTTATGGCCTTGAGAAAAATTGGTGTTCTTTTGCCTGGATAATATTTTTGCAAAAATCAAATTTTGTGAAAAATTCACCTAGCATTATTTTCATGTAAAAAGCTTGTATTTTAGACCCAAAATAAGTATTTTTTTTTTATGGTTAAAAGGGTCGGGATATTTATTTCAAAGTCATTGATGAATCGAGATTAAATTTGCCTTGTTTGGAGCCTTGTCGGGTTTCGAAAAATATGAGTTGAATTGATATTTGAGTGCAGCGATTTTACTGATTTTCTGAGCATTTATACCTATGAAAGTATGTGAATTTATGTTATTATATAGTCGGGATCAATGCCTAAGAGTCGTTTGAAAATGGAGATAAATTGCTGAAGTTTCGGGCCTCATCTATTTTCGAAATTTTGAGGACTTTGTTGCTGCGTCTTTCTGAGTATTAGCAGCCCTATATATGCGGATAAACCTGGTATATTGGTGTCTTAAAAGGCCTTGATTTTTGTTTCAAAAATCGAGTTAATCGTTGTACCCCAGCCCCTTTTTATTTTCCAGAAGTTGATGTGTATAGGCTGTGTTTTCTGGTTTATTATACTGTTGATATGATGTGTAAATATCTGGTAATAAGGGGCTATGCCTTTGAGTTGTGTTTAAAATTTGGAGTTCAAAAAGCTTTAGAAATATTTGATAAATGGGATTTTTGTGATATTAAGCCGATGCCAAAATTTAGAATTTAAAGAATATTTTCGAGATATTTTTTTTATAATTCCGAGTCGAGAGTTCCAACATCTAAGAAATATTTTATAAGCATGAACCTTAAGCTATGAAATCCATTAAATTGGTAAATTAGTTTACCGAGTGAAGGGTTAGTCATTTATCCGAGTGTCGCTTATTTTTATGTAGATTATGAGAAGTCGAGTTTCCACATAAGCGACGACTCTCAGTTTAAGTTCAGAATATCCAAGTGGGTTTATTTAAATATCTATGCCATAAATTGTCAATGTTTTACTGGACGGTATGATCAATGTATGTGTGTGAACCATGTAGCCTGTCGATGTGTGTTGTTTCGACAGTCGACACGGTTATCCCCGTCGAATAATATGATGCCTAATGAAAGGAAATCTCCCTAAGACCTAATGAAAGGCCATGTCGTTGGTAATGTTGAGGCCTTCGAGATGTACTCCCACCGTTGGGTAATGAATCTCCATCCGTGGCTAATGAAAGATGTGTACGCAGGAGTATGATGTGATTAGGAGATGTGATATGTTGATTGATTCATGTTCATGCTGCGACCTTACCTATCTGTCATATATATTTGATTTATGTGCATAGTAGTGAGCAAGTGGTGTGCTCACTCCCATGTAACCCCCCTTTCATGTTGAGCAGGTAGCGGGCATGGCGACGAGGAGACAAGTAACTGGTCTGCATTTGTGATTATTATTGCTTTGGCATTATTCTTGAACATGTTGAACTTGTTTTATTTTCAAACAATGATGTTTTGAAAATTGTGGATTATGATTTTGGCACGATGGATTGATTTTAAACCCAATGAGCTGGTTTGCTTTCTATGTTATAAAACCTGATGAATTGGTTTGTTATGTTGACATGTCTATGTTGTGATGATCATGATGTAATATTGGATAATGAAATCTTTGTGAAAACAGGGTAATAAATGTAATATTCCATTCAGTAATTAATAAAAGTAATTATTTTAGTTCTAAGTTTGAACTAATTACTTTTATTAATAATGCTCGTTCCTAGTTTCGAGCCCAGTTATTAATTTATTCAGTTAAAAGTTTGACTTTAAGTTGAAAGTATTCTCGGTTAAATTTTATTTAGTAATCGAGCCAGTTCAGTAATTAATTAATTTCGGTTGTTTATTTTTATAAATGGATTTATAAGATGGGATTAATTATAATAAGATAACGAATAATAAAAAAATCGAGTATATTTTGATTACTCGTTCAAGATAAGTCGTGAACCGAACCAAGCATGTTCGGTTACGAGTTAAGATTATTACCGAGCAAATGATTCTCGAGCCTAGCTTAGACATTAATGTTTATTGAATTGAAATAAGTTATTTAAGATGAAGTTCAAGTTCAAGTAACATTCCATTTTATTTAGCTAAATGGATGTAAATTTGGCCATTTCTAGTTTGAATGAGAAAGAAAAAGAATAATGAGTCGAGACAAGTTAAGTCTTGAGTTCGGTTAAGTATCCATGAACATTTAAGTTATAAATTTTCAAAGAAGTGAGAAAATTTATTTAGACATTTTAATCTATTTAAATTATTAGAGAGAAATATGAAATTTTTAGAATTTTCATTTTTTTCGGTTTTCGATTGTAGTCGGAATATATGTCCGATTTCAGTTCCGAGAAATAAATTAAATTATTTTTTCTCTATATTTTTAGTAGACTACAAGATAAGAAAAATTTTTCAGCATAAAAAGGAAAAATGCCAAAAGAAAAGAAGGAAATTCGAAAATTGTAAGAATTTTCGATTTTACGGTAACTGTTCGTTTTAAGTCAGAATTTGGTTCCGTAAGTTGGAGAATTTTCACTAAATCTCGAATTTAATCATTGAGATCAGATTAGGATCAGAAGAGGGGCCTTTCTAAGCATTGACTACGGGTTGGAGAAGTTTACAGTTAAGAATACTATTTATTATCTATATTTATTTTTACAAGTTTGTATTGTTTATTTTGTTATTTTCTTCACTCAATTATGATGTCTTGCAAATTGTGCCTATAAATAGATGCCTAAAAATCAGAGTTTATGCACCAAAGTTAAGTGCCAAAAGTTATATAAGAGTGTAAGAGAGATAAGTAGTAGAAACTTTGGAGAAGTGAAGAATTTGAAGTAAAGAATCAAGTTTTTATTCTAGCAAGAAGGAGGTAATTTACTTATCTTAAAGTTACATGCTTAAGTTCATGTTTTGATAATAAGTTTACATGTTTTTAAGTATGTATATCATGATATAGAAGTTAAGTTTATAATTGATTCTATGAATATAAAGAGTTAAAGTTGTTCAAGATCAATTATATGATATATGTACTTGATTTGATGAGATGTGGATAAAGATATGAATAAGCTGGAAGAGTATGATTTAAATGAATGATTATTATGTAAAAGAGGAGTACATGAAAACAAGAATTAAGAGATTTGGCAAAATATAGCTTGAGTTATGAATTTTTAAAGATGAACATGAGATGAAGTTTGTGTTCACTATTGAATTTAAATTCTCATAACTTGATGAATATGCATGATAAAATTTTGAAATTTTGAGGACATGTCTAATTACAAGTTGAGATTATGACTGTTAAGTTTCATAATTTAAAGATGAGAAATGAAAAAGTTATGAATATAAGAAGGCATATATGTAAAGATAAGTATATATGCAAGAATATTCATGAAATGTTTAAGTTGTTAAAATGAGATGATCATGAATAATTCTCATAAAAGTGATGAGTAATTTGATGATGTTTTGGTGTAATATGTTGAGTATACAATTTTATAAAGATTGTATTATGTATGATATATTAACATCATGATTAAATGTTATGAGTAAAAGATGATATGGCTTGAGATTATTTTCACTTTCAAGTTAATTAAGTAAAAATTTAGTATAAGCCAATTTGGAGATATGATGAATGATGAATTAAGTATTTGATTGAGTAAAAGATCAAATTAAGTTAAGATAAGTTTATAAATCATGTTGATGATGTTGGTAAAAGTAAGCATATTTTAAGTTTAAATCAAGTATAATGTGAAATATAGTTATTTTCACATTTGAGTTATGACATGCTAAGTATAATACCATATTAATGTTTATGAAGGCATGATTTATACAAGGTTAAGTAATTGACCTTAAGTGTAAATAAAAAGAGAAGTTAAGTATAAACTTGAGAAAAAAGCAAGTTTAATGAATTTCTATAAGATTTGGATAAGTTAAAAATCCTAAAAATCTTATTGAGTATATGAGCATAGTACTTAGTATATTTGTTTATATTTGATGTAACTTGCAGATACAGTACCAGTACAGCACTTATCGTTTTTCAAATGATTTCAAAGACAAAAAAGTGGGGACCCTGAATGGGTATCACGTTGAGTACGATATTGATGTCATATGGGATGAGGAGACCATCAGTTGTCTCAGAGTATATCCTAAAGTTTAAGTTTTTTACGCTTGGGATGAGGAGGCATTAATTTGTTCTCAGAGATTATATCCTAAGTTCTGATGGAGGCCGTTAGGTGCCTTAGAAATATCCATCAGAGTGTGCACACGTATCCGATTAACTATCGGCAAGATAAGAGAAAAGTTTAAGTTACCGATCAGATATCGGTTTATGATTATCCATATTCGTTACTCACCCCCATGAGTTTTAGTTTCAGGTAACAGGTCGAAGAGGAGGTGTGAGTGGAGCAGTGTTGGTGTGGATAGTGGACTCAGATGAAGACAAGCTTTGATACGGACATTTATAACAGTCTGTATAATTAACCACGTTTTCAAGTATTTCCGCTATGCACATTAAGTATTGAAAGTGCATTTTAATGAATTTCATATTTCAAGTTTTTACCATTATGAGAAATATGATTATGGTATTTTAAATGCAAGTTTAAAGGAAATCTGTTTTAATTATGTATAAAGAAGTATTAGACAAAAGTTTAAAGATAAACGGATTTTCAAGATGATGAGTTTGAGTAGCATCCCGAGTTAGTTGCAGAAGATTTCGAAAGAATTAAGTATATTCGAAGTAAAAGTTGCGAAAAATTTACTCTGATAAGCGGGGTGTTACAGGTGGTATCAGAGCTAGAGTTTTAAATGCTCTGTATACTAAAAGGTTAAGTTCTGAAAGAGAAAGTTTTCATAGAAATCAAAGTTTTTACAGGAAGTTTCAAGAAAACCCGACCACACCACGCTCACACCTCGTCAACTACCAGGTAAGTGCTGTTAAAAGTTTTATATAAGTTTTTCAATATATTCATATTTACTAAGTCTGTGCTCAATAAGAATTCATATATACGAACTCTAGAAATTTGTTTATATGTTCAAGTATTAAAGTTTAAAATCTAGTTCATCAAGTTGACTAGATTAAGAAAGAACTCAAACATTCTAAGTTAAGTCATATGAATAAGATTCAAGTTAAGATCTGATTATAAAGATTGACGATGTATTTGAGCCAAGTATAAGAAGTAACGGTATTTCAGGATATAATAGCCAAAAGTACGGGGAAAATCATGGAGGTTTGAAATAAGAACCAAAAAGCCGGATCGGATCCTGTAGGCTTGAAAACTGAACCGTAAGAAATAAAGTTTTAAGAAAATAGTCAAATTTTTATAAATCAGAAGTTTTGATATCTTATCAGTTAGATATCATGAGTTAAAAAGTGGCAAAGTTCGAGATAAAGTTATAAGTTATTTATATTAGTACTTGTAGAATAAGAACACGTCTACAAAGTACTTTTCAGAAATCAATGAGTATAAGTTTAAGGTATCGACATATAATAGTCACGTAGCCGGGAAAATTATGGAAACCTGAAATAAGGGTTATTAAGTCCGAATTACTTGGAGACTTGAAATCGAACCTTAAAAGATATCAGTTAATAAGTAACACATTCCAGATACCGAGATAAGTATTTAAGTTTCTAGGAAGAGTTTTTGAAGTTAAGCAAGAGTAATTTGGACATGTGAAAGTTAAAGATAGTCTTTTTAATAAAGTAAAGACTAATATGTTTTTATCTTGGAGAAAGTATTTATCCCCAAAGATAAATGATGAGTTTAAAGCCATAAATAAGAAATGGCGAGAAAAAGTAAGAAAGAGTTAAGATTAACCGGAACTCTAGCACAAGCTAGGTGTTTTTGAAAAATTAATAATTTCCTTAAAGTTTAGTATAGCTATTTATTAATGGTTATACTGTTTAAGTTGAATGGTTGGTGGTTTTAAGAATGCCGCGAGGCAATGTTTCAAGACCACAACTGAGTGAAGTTTAAGAAGCATAGAATTTTGACTAAATCAAGAAGTTATCTCAATCCAGAAATAAGTAGTATTGATGTGTGAATCAAGTATATACTAGAAGAGAATATTTTGCACAATCAATCTACTTGATAGATAGAAATTTTAATATCATGGAAAGTCAAAAGCAAAGAGCTAGATAAAGATTCAAGTACACTGTTGAAAACTCCATTATTTCTAAGAAGCTAGTACAGAAATATCAGAAAAAGGAGATACAGACAAATTCTCAACTAGTACAAAGTTATATTTCATAAAGGGAGGGTGCGTCTCAAGAGCACAAGACTCCATAACTTTGCCACCCATCATGGATGCAGTTTCACAAAGATAGATCTAAAGGATCAAATGCTTGCTTGCGTTTGAATCCTGGAGTTTCCACAGAATCTTGAACTGTTGAGATGCTGTTTTGAAGTTTCTGGATAAGTTCAGAGGATGTGTTTGCAGACTTGAATATTTCTCTTTGGAAGGGAGATATAAAAGTTTGATACACTCCTTCATGTAGAAATCCAAGCAAATGGTGGAAAAAGTTATTGAAATTCAACAAACCGATAGGTTTGGTATGAAATTTCATTTCTGCCCAAGTAGCAAGGATAAAAGTAGTCATTAAAGTTCCATATCCACCAGGAAGAATGATGAAAGCGTCACAACTAGATATCATGGACATCAAGCAGTCATAAATTGAAAGAGTTATCATCAAAGTAGCAGAATCTTTGACCACCTTTGATGAAGTGAGATAAAAAGGAAGGATACTTCTCACCTAGATGTCGAAGCATTTAGCAGCCATTAAGAGGTTGTTAAAGAAATAGATACTAGTTCCTCCATAAAATATGTTGATGTTATGTTTCCCCAATTCTTTCACCAGTTGGCTTACAACATAAATGTTGTGAGGAACATTTAAAAATTTAGAACCACCAAGAATGCACACAGTTCTGAGGGGCTGAAGAAGTTTAGAACCTTGAGAAGATTCGGCAGTAGCCATTTATTATGAGAGATAATTGGCTAAGAAGATAGATTTGCCTTTTAAAGAAGAGAAGTTCTGACAAGAAAGCAGTTGAGTCTTAAATGACTCTTATCTGTCAGAAACGATAAGATTTATATACAGTACTTTGGTACTATCAAGAACAATGTTGACAAACATGATAATTGGAAATAATATTTTCCAGACTATAGAGTTTTTCTTCATATTTGAACAGAAGCCATAAAGACATCATTTCTCGATGCACATATCCACTAGAATGTGTATCAAGAATCTGCTGAATATTTTGATCCAGAGATTCCTTACTCAAGCCATTCTTAATGAAAGTTATTTTATCTTCTCGATTATTTGACACAAAGCCCAAAGAAGTACAGCGAGAGTCACAGTTCCAGCGAGCACATTTATAGTAGCCGCCTATTCTTTTTGCTCTACGTTTCTTGGCAAAAGTGCTTTCACCCATACCTGACAGATACTTGTATGCATTGGGATACTCGCAAGATACACGAACTTTTGCTTCAATCAGCCATCTTATATCAGTTGGGATATTATTGAGCATGAGTATTCTCAATCTTTCTACTCGAGCTCGATAAATTCTCTTTATGATATTAAGAGGGAGAAAAGAATAGAATTTTCGGATTTTTAGCAGTGCTAAATCCATTGGTGATTCGGACCATTGCTGAAGAAGATTGAAGGATTACCATGTTGGTTTATAGAAGAAAGATGAGTATGAGATAAGTTTTCGGGTATGATTAAATTATACGAATGTCAAAAGATGCACAGCCAGTATGCATTTAATGCAATTGATATCAGATGTGAGATGTCGGCAATAAGTGAGATGTTGCGACATTATGACAGTTGAATCATTAAAGGTAAATAAAGTTTACCTTAATGATTGGAATTATGTTATGACCACAGAATGGTCAAATTATTCCACATTAGAACAGAAATTTCAACGAAATTCTCGACTATAGTTAAGTCGGAGAAGTTGAAGTTAGAAAATATCAATAGTGATATTAACTAAAAAGGTTTCTCGAAAGAGAAGCAAGTTTAGTATAGTAAGTTGTTAGTATAGAATGGAGATGTGACTTGTTAATGATGACAAGTGACATCGACATTACGGTACAATGCATATAGATGTTCCGCACCCGAAGGGCCCCGGGTAGTGGGTAAATCGTATGCAATGTATCGCATAGTCAGTCAGATAAGTATTTTATATCAATTCTTCTCCAAAGTTGTCCAGTGTGCATAAAGTTTTACGTAACAATTACGTGAGTACGTGTGCGATTCAGAGTATGTGCTTTTGCACAATGAGTTTCAGTAAGATTTAACCTACGAGGACCAGCCGATAGAAGTTTTGGACCAGAAGGTTCATTGGCTGAGGAATTGAGATATTTCCTCGTAAGTATAAAATGGAATCGCCAAATAGCGTTAGATGCCACTGGGGAGTGAGAAGTTGATGTTAGCACTCGTTTTCCATATTTCGAGTTCTGAGATATATATACATAATTTGCATATATCTCAGATTCAGTATTTCCGAGGGCGGAAATAGTTTTAAGGGGGGTAGATTGTAATATCCCATTCAGTAATTAATAAAAGTAATTATTTTAGTTCTAAGTTTGAACTAATTACTTTTATTAATAATGCTCGTTCCTAGTTTCGAGCCCAGTTATTAATTTATTCAGTTAAAAGTTTGACTTTAAGTTGAAAGTATTCTCGGTTAAATTTTATTTAGTAATCGAGCCAGTTCAGTAATTAATTAATTCCGGTCTGTTTATTTTCATAAATGGATTTATAAGATGGGATTAATTATAATAAGATAACGAATAATAAAAAAATCGAGTATATTTTGATTACTCGTTCAAGATAAGTCGTGAACCGAACCAAACATGTTCGGTTACGAGTTAAGATTATTACCGAGCAAATGATTCTCGAGCCTAGCTTAGTTTTGAGTATTGATCAAGTTATAAGGATTAATTAGACATTAATGTTTATCGAATTGAAATAAGTTATTTAAGATGAAGTTCAAGTTCAAGTAACATTCCATTTTATTTAGCTAAATGGATGTAAATTTGGCCATTTCTAGTTTGAATGAGAAAGAAAAAGAATAATGAGTCGAGACAAGTTAAGTCTTGAGTTCGGTTAAGTATCCATGAACATTTAAGTTATAAATGTTCAAAGAAGTGAGAAAATTTATTTAGACATTTTAGTCTATTTAAATTATTAGAGAGAAATATGAAATTTTTAGAATTTTCATTTTTTTCGGTTTTCGATTGTACTCGGAATATATGTCCGATTTCAGTTCCGAGAAATAAATTAAATTATTTTCTCTCTATATTTTTAGTAGACTACAAGATAAGAAAAATTTTTCAGCATAAAAAGGAAAAATGCCAAAAGAAAAGAAGGAAATTCGAAAATTGTAAGAATTTTCGATTTGGTTCCGTAAGTTGGAGAATTTTCACTAAATCTCGAATTTAATCATTGAGATCAGATTAGGATCAGAAGAGGGGCCTTTCTAAGCATTGACTACGGGTTGGAGAAGTTTACAGTTAAGAATACTATTTATTATCTATATTTATTTTTACAAGTTTGTATTGTTTATTTTGTTATTTTCTTCACTCAATTATGATGTCTTGCAAATTGTGCCTATAAATAGAGGCCTAAAAATCAGAGTTTATGCACCAAAGTTAAGTACCAAAAGTTATATAAGAGTGTAAGAGAGATAAGTAGTAGAAACTTTGGAGAAGTGAAGAATTTGAAGTAAAGAATCAAGTTTTTATTCTAGCAAGAAGGAGGTAATTTACTTATCTTAAAGTTACATGCTTAAGTTCATGTTTTGATAATAAGTTTACATGTTTTTAAGTATGTATATCATGATATAGAAGTTAAGTTAATACTTGATTCTATGAATATAAAGAGTTAAAGTTGTTCAAGATCAATTATATGATATATGTACTTGATTTGATGGGATGTGGATAAAGATATGAATAAGCTAGAAGAGTATGATTTAAATGAATGATTATTATGTAAAAGAGGAGTACATGAAAACAAGAATTAAGAGATTTGGCAAAATATAGCTTGAGTTATGAATTTTTAAAGATGAACATGAGATGAAGTTTATGTTCACTATTGAATTTAAATTCTCATAACTTGATGAATATGCATGATAAAATTTTGAAATTTTGAGGACATGTCTAATTACAAGTTGAGATTATGACTGTTAAGTTTCATAATTTAAAGATGAGAAGTGAATAAGTTATGAATATAAGAAGGCATATATGTAAAGATAAGTATATATGCAAGAATATTCATGAAATGTTTAAGTTGTTAAAATGAGATGATCATGAATAATTCTCATATAAGTGATGAGTAATTTTATGATGTTTTGGTGTAATATGTTGAGTATACAATTTTATAAAGATTGTATTATGTATGATATATTAACATCATGATTAAATGTTATGAGTAAAAGATGATATGGCTTGAGATTATTTTCACTTTCAAGTTAATTAAGTGAAAATTTAGTATAAGCCAATTTGGAGATATGATGAATGATGAATTAAGTATTTGATTGAGTAAAAGATCAAATTAAGTTAAGATAAATTTATAAATCATGTTGATGATGTTGGTAAAAGTAAGCATATTTTAAGTTTAAATCAAGTATAATGTGAAATATAGTTATTTTCACATTTGAGTTATGACATGCTAAGTATAATACCATATTAATGTTTATGAAGACATGATTTATACAAGGTTAAGTAATTGACCTTAAGTATAAATAAAAAGAGAAGTTAAGTATAAACTTGAGAAAAAGCAAGTTTAATGAATTTCTATAAGATTTGGATAAGTTAAAAATCCTAAAAATCTTATTGAGTATATGAGCATAGTACTTAGTATATTTGTCTATATTTGATGTAACTTGCAGATACAGTACCAGTACAGCACTTATCGTTTTTCAAATGATTTCAAAGACAAAAAGGTGGGGACCCTGAATGGGTATCACGTTGAGTACGATATTGATGTCATATGGGATGAGGAGACCATCAGTTGTCTCAGAGTATATCCTAAAGTTTAAGTTTATTACGCTTGGGATGAGGAGGCATTAATTTGTTCTCAGAGATTATATCTTAAGTTCTGATGGAGGCCGTTAGGTGCCTTAGAAATATCCATCAGAGTGTGCACACGTATCCGATTAACTATCGGCAAGATAAGAGAAAAGTTTAAGTTACCGATCAGATATCGGTATATGATTATCCATTTTCATTACTCACCCCCATGAGTTTTAGTTTCAGGTAACAGGTCGAAGAGGAGGTGTGAGTGGAGCAGTGTTGGTGTGGATAGTGGACTCAGATGAAGACAAGCTTTGATACGGACATTTATAACAGTCTGTATAATTAACCACGTTTTCAAGTATTTCCGCTATGCACATTAAGTATTGAACTTGCATTTTAATGAATTTCATATTTCAAGTTTTTACCATTATGAGAAATATGATTATGGTATTTTAAATGCAAGTTTAAAGGAAATCTGTTTTAATTATGTATAAAGAAGTATTAGACAAAAGTTTAAAGATAAACGGATTTTCAAGATGATGAGTTTGAGTAGCATCCCGAGTTAGTCGCAAAAGATTTCGAAAGAATTAAGTATATTCGAAGTAAAAGTTGCGAAAAATTTACTCTGATAAGCGGGGTGTTACAATAAACCCCTGATAGTTCAGACATGACTTGAACTACCTTTTAAAATGAATGAGTAATGCCGAAAATGCTTTAAAATCGAAAAATAGATTTCGAAAAATTTACTATGATTTTTGGAAAAGCCATGGATTTTCTTTAAAAATGGACGGGGCGTTACATGATACCTCTAAAATGGACTAACAGGTTCTGGAACGTTGGGAAGGAGATGGCTCCGTTTTGATGCGATGTCGTGCGTGGCTTGCGGGATGGAGGACGGTCGTGCGTGCGCGGGGAAAGGGGAAACGACGGCCTTGACTTGTGATGAAGATTGGATGAGTGTTTGGTGGATTTCCTTCAAGTCCGACCAGAGGGAATGAGAGGGAAAAGGGGCTCGATTTTTTAGATTTTTCTAAGTGAAAGATGAGGGGAGACATGTGAATAGAGTGAGGGAATGGAGTGAAAATCTCCTTAAAACTCCTCAAGCAATCAAAGGTAATTCAATACCATAAATGGGAGTTTCCATTAGGATCAAATGGGGTAATAACCGGCCAGTCAAGGGTGATTAGCGGCTGAGGGAGTTCTTACCAAAGATGGCTCACAAATTATTTAAATTTCAAAGTGGATTGGCTTTAAAAATTCCCTAAGGCAATTTGGATCATCAAAGCTCAAATGGGCGGGTATATGGGCTGCATTTGGACCGAAATTGGAAAATATTAGGATCAAAATAAAAAACTTGAAGCTCAGATTAAAATGCCGAATGAACGGGTCGAAACGGATTAAAACGAAAAAATTTCGGTTTACGCGATTAAACCGAAAATTGCCAAAACAAATAAATCCTAATATTTCTAATAAATAAATAAATAATATAATCACATAAAAAAATAAGGACAATTAAGCATATAGGAATTAACATTCAAGCGGATAAATAATACAGGCAAAGATGAGCAGTTAATAACAATAATCGAGCAAATAATATAAATAATAGGAGTAAATCAAATAAAATACCAATAAATAATAATATAATATTCGAAAAATTCTAATAAACGAATGGTTGTCCAGATACAGCAAATATTATATATTTGTATATTATTTATGTGCTATAAATATTTCAAATTTATTTGATTAGAATTAAATTGTTTCGACGATTTTTTAATTTAATCGCGTAAACAGATTTTAATCCGTTTCGAACCGTTTTCGAGCCATTTAAATCCGAACCTTAAGTTTTTTCATCTGGTCCAATTGAGTTCTATTTTCGGCCATGCAAGCTATTAAATGCTTCAGCCCGTTTTAACTTCTAGACCAAATGAAGTTTTAATTTTGGGAAAAATACATACATAACCCCTAGTCTAGATATATTTACATAAATACAATTCGTAGGAAACATAATCAAAAGAGGAATAATATTGATTTCT
The DNA here is from genome assembly GCA_008636005.1 of Striga asiatica. NCBI lineage: Eukaryota > Viridiplantae > Streptophyta > Magnoliopsida > Lamiales > Orobanchaceae > Striga > Striga asiatica. The sequence continues at coordinate 441,331 of BKCP01004517.1, read as the reverse complement.
TTTTCATATATACGAGATTGTGAGATCGGTTCTCTCTCCATATAATGGTTTTCTCTCTCCATATAATGAAAGGCGAGAAAATCACGCAGAGAAGAGAAAACGTTAAACGATTGAAAGAGATGGCGATCGTGATTACCTATACTTCAGGAAATCACGAATTCAAATTTAAAAACCGGGATTATCATATCAACGGATTCGTGCGTGCAAGAAAAAAGCAGAGTGAAAAAAAAAACCAAACGAGGTTGTTCGTGAAAATTGATCGTGAAATAGCCGTGGATTGAAAGACATCTGAAGGTATATTCATATTCATATAGTTAACTTCGTTGTTTGGTGATGGATTACAAGATTATAGTTTTTTTTTTTAAAAAAAGAATTTAAGCTTTCGTTTGAGATGAATATTGAAAGCTGAAGGTACAAAAACGAATTTGTTGGTATTTTTTTTTTTTATTTTAGATGGCGTTTTTTTTTGTAATTTCAGATTTCGTTTTTTTTTTTTATAATTGATCGGGAATTTCGCCATTTTAGCTATCGATCGTGAATTTTGTTTTTTGTAATTTCAGATTCATGTTTATTCATGTCGTTTTTTTTTTACCCTGTTTATTTTTCAGGAACATGAATGATGTAAATGTATTTTTACATCATAATGGAGTATGGATCAACAATGAATACGTGAACTATGATGTCGGAGGTATTTTGATTAGTTCATCATGTAACTACAATCAACTCCGAGCTATTGTTTTCGATAAACTGAAGGTAAACGCGTATTCAAATGATCTGGAGATGAAGTATCAAGTGAAAGATGGATATCCAGCTATGAGTGTGGATGATGATAGCAGCCTACATTTCTATATTTCATTGAAGTCGAAGGAGTGTGATTACACAAAGTTGCCCTTGTGTGTGGTTTTAAAACAATTAATAAACGTATCCTCACTCGTTCGAGGCATAATGCCAATGTCTACATATCCGTCTGTGTGTGATATAGAAGGGTTAAAATGTCTTGAACCGGAACGGGGGAAAACTGAAAAAGATGAATTTTATAGAGCATTTGCCGAACATGCTGCGGATTCAATGCTTGAAACAGTAAAGTATACGGAAGATAAACAGGAGATAAACAATTCCAGAACACTTGAATGTGGTGTCGATGGAAGTATGATTCGGGATGTTGTGGTCGGACAAACTTTTAGAGATAAAAATGAAGTGATGAAGTTGCTCAGCCACCATGCAATAACAAACTAATACCAGTTCAAAGTGGAGAAGTCTTGTCCGAAGCAGTACTACATCAAGTGCATATGTACGGAATGCAAATGGTATGTTAAAGCGTCAAGGGTAGGAAATTCCAACATTTTCAAGATTCGGGATGTGGGGCGCAACCATTCATGTCAATTTGAAATACATACAAGTGGTCAACGACAGGCTACGTCCAACATTGTAAGTGGGTTCATTCGATCGAGATTCACAAATTTGAAGACAACTTATGTTTCAGGGGACATAATACACGACATGCAAGTTCAGCATGGAATAGAGTTGTCTTACCAGAAGGCATGGAGGTCAAAGAAAAAAGCTATGGAAGAAGTGCGAGGTAATCCAGAAATGTCTTATGGTAAAATAAACGAATACTTGCAAAAACTTTGTGAATCGAACCCACATAGTGTCGTGAGATTGTCTGCCACATCGGACCAGCACTTCATGTACGTATTCATGTGTATTAATGCTTCAATTAAAGGTTGGAATCATTGTAGACCTATTATTGTTGTCGATGGGACTTTCCTTAGTTCGGCATATGGAGGGATATTGCTTACAGCATGTTGTCAAGATGCCAACTCCCATATACTTCCATTGGCATTCTGCATTGTTGATTCTGAGAATAATGATTCATACACATGGTTCTTTTCAAAGTTGCGGGAAGCACTCACTGTCCGGGAAGGTTTGTGCATTGTCTCTGATGGACATGAAAGTATAAAACATGCAGTTGCAAAGGTATATTTCTGACCTCTTGGGTATATAAAAGTAATAAATACAGTAAGTAAACAAACTCATATGTCTGACCTCTTGGGTATATAAACGTAATATATACATTAAGTAATCAAACTCATATGTCTGACCTCTTGTGTATATAAACGTAATATATCCAGTAAGTAAACAAACTCATATGTCTGACCTTTTGGGTATATAAACGTAATATATACAGTAAATAAACAAACTCATATTGTTGTAATCTTTGTCATGATCATTTAAATATATTTTATTTATCATGCAGATATATCCAGAGACTTCACACTGTTTATGTGCCTATCATATATCGAACAACTTGCGGACACATTTCAAGAAAGAACCAAACGCTGTTAAGGATGCCTTTAATGCAGCTGCGATGGCATACGCTGTTGATGATTACAATCATCATATGGTGGAGATAAAAAATCTTGATCCTCGAGTACCCCCGTTTTTGGAGAAAATTGGAATACATAAATGGGCAAGGATTCATTGTCCAAACAACAGGTATTTTACGATGACGTTCAATGCGGCAGAAGCACATAACTCCGCCACGCGAGAGATCCGTGACTTACCAATAACAACACTTTTGGATTCATTGAGATATTTACAACAAAAGTGGAATGTGGCTAATAGAGATGAAGCAGCGTCGACGTTTACAACGTTAGCAAAGAAGGCTCACAAGATGCTCGAAAACAATTATAAAGTAGCTGCCAGCTTTTCGGTGAGATACATTAAATTATATAACATTATGTTGTTTTTTAATATACATAAATTTACATATAAATATGTATATATACCATTTATTACACGATGTAACATTCGAAACTGTTTTTTATTTTTTTTATTTTAGATACAAAAGGCAAGCGACAAGGTGTTTAAGGTGTCATCCGACAGAAGTGGATATGTAGTAAATTTGGAGACGAAGTCTTGCACATGCAATCGTTTCCAGATGGATGAATTGCCTTGTCCACATGCCATCCGAGTGATTAGAGCCCTTCATTTGGATCCAGTTCCATTTTGTTCAATACATTACTTAACGGACATGATGCTAGCTACATATGCAGAACCAGTTTTCCCTATTGAGACAAGCCAAAAATGCAGCGTGGTTGATTCTGATGTCATTGGAAATATCAATCCACCTACTGGAAGAGTGAGGCCAGGACGTCGGCGACAGCAAAGACTCAAGCCAGGATGGGAGTCTCGGGTAAAAAATAGGTGCAGCAAATGTGGTGAGAAAGGGCATAATGTAAAGACATGTTCAAATCCAAAGAGCGTTAAACAAAATTAGTTTGATGTGTTTACTTAATGTTTACGTTTTCATAATATTAATGACATTTCCATTATGGTTGTTTCGTTATTCCTTACTTTTGGTACATTTGTACTAGAGTATTTTATAAAAAAAATGAATGGTGAAATTCAAACCTACATAAGTTGTACATATAAGAATATGGGGCCAGTGGTTATTTGGTACATTTATGTGTCTTATGAGTATAAATAAAAATTAAGTAAGTGACAATCATGTACTCGAGTTGACAATACAGTATAATATACGTTAGATAAACAGAGTACTTAAAGTATGTAATATACATTAGTTAAACACGTATATGTGCTTATGTCTATATGTTATGTTTACAACATGGGATAATATACGTTAGATAAACACATTACTTAAAGTATGTAATATGCAACACGGCATAATATACATTAGATAAACAATATGTGTGCTTATGTGTACGTTAGATAAACAGAGTACTTAAAGTATGTAATATACATTAGCTAAACACGTATGTGTGTTTATGTCTATATGTTATGTTGACAACACGGGATAATATACGTTAGATAAACACATTACTTAAAGTATGTAATATACAACACGGCATAATATACGTTAGATAAACAATATGTGTGCTTATGTACACGTTAGATAAACAGAGTACGTAAAGTGTGTAATATACATTAGTTAAACACGTATGTGTGCTAATGTCTATATGTTATGTTGACAACACGGGATGATATACGTTAGATAAACACATTACTTAAAGTATGTAATATACAACACGGCATAATATACATTAGATAAACCATATGTGTGCTTTTGTCTCTATTTTATCTTTACAACACGGCATAAAATACGTTAGGTAAACACATTACTTAATTTATTTATAATATACGTTAGTTAAACACATTACCTAAAGTATGTGTGTGTATGTCTGCAAAAACACATAAGATATAATTACAAGACCGGATAGGTTAAGATCGTGCAAAATCAAATATCCAAATCAATAGCACCAATATACATTCACTGAAGTTCACCAGAAAAAAGTAAAAAAAAAAAAAAAAAAAAAAAAGCAAAAAATGCAACAAAACATAATGCCAAATAGTATCAACATGGTTCAACTCTCCACACACAAGACAAACAGTACTCCTTCAAAAGGTAGGCATATTCTAACTAACTGATGCGAGTTTTGCACATTGTATATCATCAAGAATGTTTTTGCTTCATACGACCATGTTGGTATAGCTCGTATGAGTACCTCATCCTCTCTGTGTCGGGAAGATAGTCGGTCGGGAGATCAAACTTAGTGATGAAGTATTCAGCAAATGAGGCAACAAATATTCCGCAGTCACTGGTATAAAGCATGTTAATAAAACGTTAAAATTTACGTGGATAACTACATAAAGGATGATACAAAAATTAAAAGACTTTACCCTTGCTCCTGCTGAGGAAGATTTTCAGCCATAATAACATCAAGTGGATCATTCACCCCTTTTCCATCGAATGCTTCTCCCACACTGTTGATGTCGGTCCTTTTGGAGTAGAAATGGACCATACCGAGGAAAATAGGAATGAGAGTAGAATAGCACCGAACACCATCGTAGAGAATCTTGTCAAACTCTTCTGATCGCAAAGAATTGTATGCAACGAGCCTCCTCTCACCAATGGATAATCGTCCCAGTACCCAGTGGCCAACACCGTTCAAATCAATATGAATTGGAAAGAGAATATGATCAACATTGAAAACACGACTCTCCACAAATTATCTTGTATCCCATTATGTAATCAACAACAATGTTGTCCAAAGAACACACACCCGTATTGTACCCTCTCGAGACATATAAGTCAAACAGAGCTTTGATTCTCTGATGAAAGAGAACATCGGTGGTGGTGTACCGTACGACGTCGTTAGAACCATATGGTCTACGCTTCCTCAGATAGTAGAATAAATCATCCATATGTTGTATAGGCATGATAATTCATAGTGATTAGTAGGATCTTAAAAAATTTATTTATAATAATATAATGGCATGCACAGTTGTAGTAACTATGTACTTACAGTGTCATCAAGGAAGGAACCAGGTTCAACCAGAGTCATAAACCAATTCTTATCAGTGATATGGTGAACATTGAAGTCGAATGGCGGCTTCAGCGGCCTGAATCTCTTAAGGTAGTGCTCGAACCTGTTAAAAAAATAATAATTATGACATCGTGTGTATTGTATTACCAACACTAAATTTATGTTTTTATGACAATACAGAAGAATGCCCCATTTGTAACCAAACTATACAACACTTAGATTGTTTAAAATAAATTAAAAAAACAAATTTTACTAATACTTACTAAACAGTAATATATTCTGTAATATAAATAGTAAATATACAATATTATATAACTTACTCGTGTTCACGGATCTTTTGATAAGTCCGAAGCATACCCATTCTTAGCCACCTCATGAAGTCCTCTGTGTCAACTTCAAATATATTCTTCCAGAACGGAACATTGAATGGACTTGAATTTTTAATCACATTCCGTTTATATGAAGTGGCTATAACAGGGTTTAACACAGGTGGTTTCATAGGCTTAGCAAGTATGGCCACACCTAACACATCGTTGGGTCATTATTAGTTGTTTGAACGGGGACTTTCCCTTTTTCCTACAAAGTAGATAAACCATAATAAATTAGTGAAAACATCGTTTACGAATAGATTGTTATGTTAATCATGATAGGCTAAAAAATATCAAAATATAAATTGAAAAAGTAACTCACACTAACACTAGTATGGTTCACATCTCTTGAAGGTTGTGTTGGAGGTAGATCTTTCGTTATTGCCTCAAATGATGGTTGAGACACAATGATCGGTTCGGATATGAGACCGATGCATTCATTCAGTGAAAGGCCATAGCCTGCAACTTCCTGAACAATATATTATGTATATGTTTATCTAATGTATATGTTTAATGTATATCAACTAAAACGGAAAAAAAAAAAA
>BKCP01004517.1:414690-435064 GCA_008636005.1 Striga asiatica | reverse complement strand
TAAGAAAAAAAAAAAAAAAAAAAAAACATAATTTTTAATTTTTAAACCTTTCCCTTGCCAGTAGATCGACTTTTTGTTATTCCTTCAGTAGCCTTATCAATTTCGGCAAAAAATTAAGTGTTCATGGGACAGAACGTGTCATCATCACCATCACATTGGTTCATAGCAACGTCGTGGGATGTGTCGTTCATAGCATTCTGGTTGATTGCTTCATCAGTCTTGCCCTTCATAGCATTCTGGTTGAATGCTTATCAGTCTATTAGTACAAATATTCAGGTATACTATCTATATAGAGTATATATATATATACATTATATAAACAAAAATAATAAATAACTATAAAAGTACATATTCAGTTATACTATACATATACTGTATATAAACATTATATAAATAGTAGATGTTAATTTAGACAAATTAGCATAATTAAAATTTGTGTTTAACATACTAGGTTTGGATCATTTCCCACGTCGGTATCTCGTCCAACTGGGTCATCGACTTCCTGAAATTTTTACAAGGACAATATTCGGTAAGAAAAAAAATGATATTTATCAGGTTGAACAAAACTAATTTTGAATTACACATAACAAAACTAACCTTTGACTGAGGATGACCTGCATTGGCACCGCCCTTGTCATTGTTTGGACCGTCGGATACAAACTGATCATGTGATGGTGCAACAAGATTTCCACCCTATTTAGAAAATGATTCGGGGAAAAAAAATAAATATATGAATAATATGCAAAAAATAAAACTTTTCATTACCATTGTAAATTATATTTATATAGACAAACGCACCAACTGATCCAATCGCTTCAAAACAGTGACAGAGAAATCTTGAAACAGCTTCTTCAGCGCTTGAAGATCATTGGCTATTTATGTCTGCTTTCTTCCCAACTCATCCAATCTGTTCAAGAGCTCTGATTGGGTGTGCGTTGGAGCATGCGGTGATGAATCGTCATCTACCAGAAATTCGTTTCTTTTCTTGAAGAACCCATTCAAATTAAGACTGGATTTCTCAATAGTTGTCGGACTCAAGTTGTTGAACTGAAAACGTTAATGATTATAAAGGCATCAGAAAACGTCGGTACCGTATATTATTGTAATAAAATAATGAAAGGTAGTAATGGAGATTGTAAACATACCTTGTCATGTGGCAAGTTCATGAAATGTCTCTGAAGTTTCGATCTGTTGTGGGTTCCCTTAACCTCCCACCTCAACATACGAGGCACATCTTCACCGACACTGCGTGTGCAAATGAGACCATTAGCTGTGTCGCAGATCTCATAAAACCAGATTTGTAATGCTAGGATAAATCCATAGCATCTGAATAGATATTCACTCTTTTCTTTGTCTCCTCTCGTATGCATCTTCTGCCAATTGGGCAACGTCTTCTTCAAATAGTGAACAGTGAATTCAAACACCTCTTTCCCCCATGCATACTCCTCACACTCATCGCTATCAATTATGTCGAGATAGCGTCTGTCAAGCAATAGTGTGTCTTGGGTCCCAAGTAAGAAATTTGCTAACAAGTGTAGCTTTGCAAACTTCATGGCGTCTTCATCATTCTTCCAGACCTTATAGATAAATTGACTTCGTATCTCTTGCCTACTCAATCGAAACCTGGAGAAGTATGTGTCGTAGAGACCGCCAGTCACTGTGGAGAGGTTAATTTCTCGCTGGATACAATGCATGGCATTCCTGATATCAGTGCAAACTCTTCTATGCCGAAACGGAGCATCTTCCCACCAAAATTCACCCACACCTCGTCAGACTTACGTTGATGTACCTCACGTAACAAAATCAAATTGACTAGCTGAATCTAGAATTTACAGTGAGGTATGTCCAGGAATTTGCCGAACACAGTTTTCTTAAACATCTCGAATTGGCCCTCGGTCAATAATTCTGTAATCCGGCTTATTGTGGAATCTTCCTTGCTGTTGTAGAAAATAGACGTTTTATTGAATTTGCTGAGGTCGGTTACAGAATATGGTAAGTCGGTATTATAGTACAGGAGGTCGGTAACAAGGAGACCGAGGTAATAAATGCTTGGATTAATGTGTTGGAAATCCCCCCTCGTATCGACTTTAATGCTGCTATTTATAGTTATATCTGGCACACCTTCTAAGAGAATTCAGCCTCATTTAATGTAGATATGACGGTTTAGGGGCGGCTATAATGCCGGCAAGCTTTTTTAGGCAATGATGAAGGCATGGGCACCTCTTTAACTGAGTGACAGGCGTCACTTCTGTCGCGATCAAGTCGGGTTTTTGCGACATCGGTCGTTCTACTGGGCATTAACCTTCCTTGACCATTTAATAAACCCTTCCCGAACCGAGGTGACGGTCCCGAGGTATTAGTGCAATGCTGGGACGATCTTGGGGTCTGATATTTGTGTTTCGGAAACCGAGTCGATGATCCCGAGATGCCATTTTGATACCGACGTGATGCCGGAGACCTTCATTGTAGTTCGGTTTCTCGGTTATTAAACTTAACATTTTCGCCAATCCGCTTAAAATGTCTCTAATCTATGGTATTCGATTCTAATGTCAACAGTGTATATCTAAATTTGGTATAAATTGTTGGGTAAGAGTTTGTGGAAAAAGAAGAAGAAATGAGACTTGCTTCATATGCTCGTTAGTCGAGTTGATACGTGATTCTTATGCTGAACATTATGAGATTATTTTCAGTTTGAAATAAAGAATCTTTAGTTCCTTTAATATCAGTTATAAAGCCCGTGGTATGTATCTGATTGAGAAAAAGAAAGTTCATTTATATATGCGTGCATGCTTTTAGGTTGAAGAATTTTTTAACCATGTGTTTCCATGTTAACTAAGCTCTATTGAATTATTGGATATGCTGGATTGAGCAAAAATTATAGAACTTTAATCTCAGTTATTATGGCCCTTAATTTTTGTTGACCAAGCATGAGGAACAGGTTGTGTTGTTGATGCCTTTTATTTTGGTGTTATTTTTCTTTAGCCGTGTAAGTGGTTAAATTGTTTGCAGTTTTTGGTTACTTTAATATGTTGGCAGGGGAGTAATTGCATAACCTTATGTTCAGTTTTAAGGCCTCATGTGAATGGCTTAAGTGTTAAGAAAACAGAGACATATTATGTGTGTTATGCCATGCTTATTGTTTTGCTTTGCTGAGCCTTTATTCTTGAGTTTTTCAAGTTGAAAATATGTTATATTTCAGAAATTTATGCTCAGCTCATAAGGCCGTGAAATTCTGTTGTAGTTTAAAGAGTTGTTTGCCTTGTTTGTGCTTATCTGCCTTAATAAGTTGCTTTGTGTGTTTTATCAGTTTGTTAATCAAACCCTTAGTAATTAAAGCCCTAGTTTGTAGATTAAGAGGAGTTGAGCTCTCGTCCTAGTTTGTGCGTGCATTGCTCGACAGTATCAGGTGGGTTGTTATTCTAAAATTGGATATGCTGTAAATGTTATTACTGATTTAATTATGGTATGATCAATATATGCATGTAAACCATGTAGCCTTCGATGTGAATTGTACCGGCCGTCGAACGGGTATCCCCGTAGCTATAGAACGTACCCGTAGGGTAGTCTCTATTTACTGAGCCGTAAGACCAAGGTTAAAGGTCCCTGTGCTGGACAACCTCGTGGGTAAGACCAAGGTGAGGCCTTGGCCGGCGGGTTACTCCTACTGACTGGGCATCGATAGAAGCCTATGGGGCATTCGATGTGTAAGACCGGAGGGCATAGACGTAGTGTCATAAGGCCTAACCAGGCAAATGATACGTATGGCCTAAGCAGGCATACGATTCGATAGAAGCCTGAGGGGCATTCGATGCGTCTACCAGCAGTAATCTATTGGTATAGGTGTGCACATGACTCTATTATTGATATGATTGATAGGAGATTGGGATAATTGATTGTTTCGTATACATGCTGCAACCATACCTGTGTTGTTATGAATATTGTCATTATATGTTGAATAATGTTTACTTCATAGTGGTGAGTACTACTTTTTCCAACTGTGTTCATCCCCACCTGAAATTCACTTTTCAAGTTAAGCGAGGCAAGTACGACGGCGGAGTAGAGCGAGTGGTGGTCGGTCTATAAGACAGGTCCTATTATACGTTATGCTTCCGCATTATTGAAACTGGTTTTTAAGATTATGAACTTGGAGTATTATTGCATTTAAGATTTTCGGATTTTATAATTGAATAAGGTTAAGGAGATGCTCCTATGTTTTTACGAATATTGTTGGAACTTGATTTGGTAGATGATTTATGAATTTTTGGAAAATCCGTTTTGGGAGTTAGTGATATTGTTGATGATTGATGATTGAGTATTGAGAAATTGGGTAAGTATCGAAGTTTGTTTTAAAAATGAGTAGCGCCTCAGGTGATTTAAAATAAATTTGAAAAATTTATTCTGATTTTCGGCAAATAAAAGTGGGGCGTTACAGTGTCCATTGTATGTGAGTACGTGATGTGTTTCTGGAGCAGTTGCCAGAGGGACCGCCAGATAGGCAAGTCGAGTTCACCATCGACTTGATACTGGGAGTGGGTCCAGTTTTGAAGGCACCCTATAGGATGGCACCGAAGGAGCTGCCAGAGCTCAAGACGAAAATCCAGGGCTGTTGAACCTTGGTTTCATTCGACCGAGTGTATCACCCTGGGAGCGCCAGTGCTATTTGTTGTTGTAGCAAATTATATTATTTTTACCGAGTACCGAATCGAAGGATTCGTTCCCCGGGTCGATCTTTCTAGGAAGGTTAGTCGGATTAAATTGTACGATTATTCTATCACAGACAGAAATAAATAATACCTAAACATTTTAATCAGAAGATTGGTTTTGAATATCGGCTACGAAAACTCATACAAAGTAACTTGAAATAGCAAAGAAATGACGAAGAACAAACAAGAATAAAGAAGCTACGGAGTCGGGGATATCTGTTTTGGTTCGAAATGCAATTTACGGGTAAGTAATCGTTCGGTTAAATGATTCGAATAACATACTCATTAAAAGATTCATCCTCAATAACTTTTTGTAACAAGTGGACAGATGTGAACGACAAATTAACGTGTCATTTAACTCATAGGCAATACAGTTACGAACAAGCCTATTTTATATGAGCACATTTCGATCGACTCATCCCCTTTCGGTTTTAAGAGTCGATTAAACTAGACTTGAAGGTGGTTAACCGACCAATCAATTAGAATGAACATCACACGAGAACAAATCAAACTCAATTGAAAATCAATTGGAAATTGAAGTGTCACCCTTCAACAATTCTCAACATTCAAGCATGATAATTGAAAAACCTTTTTAAAGATCAACTCGCATAAAAGGAACGATCAACGAGTACGAAAATCACAAACGAAACCAAAGCATTAATCCCTTATCCCTAGCAATCGGATTTAGCCACTCATATTCAAATTAACAACATCAATCACAATAATCAAAGCAAACGTATTCATAAATTAAATGAATAGAAAAACTTACGATTGAAATGAAATTGAGAGTTGAATAGGAAATACAAGATCAATCCGAAAGGCACAGAAGAAATCCAAGATCAAATTTGTGTTCTCTGATGAAAATTATGAAGCATAGAAAGAAAACGAGTAGAAGAAGAGACAGAGATTAGGGTTTTCTGTTCAGGAGAAAAGATAGATCTCTGCTCTGATCGGTCCCGTGCATATATATAGGGGAGAGAGTCACGGCGTGAAGATTTTGTAGCATGGCGCGAGCAGGCCGGTTGTCACTACGTGTTGGAGTTTTACGACATGGAGCTTGGAAAGGAGAGCAGTCTCTGTCCGGGCCTGGTGGGTGTCACGCGTCGAGCCGTGGCGTGAAGGCTGGACAGTGTCGCGGCGCGAGGGTCTCCACGGGCGTGGTTCTGGCATACGGGTAGCAGGGCTTTGCGGCGCGACGAGCGTGAGTTGTGATGAAGATCCGAACCCGAGGACAACACGCGCTTGAAGGGACGAGATGATCTACAGAACCGCGCAAGAGGGGCTCGTGCCAGCGTAAAAGACCGTGCGCGAGGGAGTCGCGCAACACGTTGGCCGGCGATACGTGTTAGCCGGGTAACAAGGCGCATAGGTATGGGTCACGTGAGGCGTGTTCGCGCGAAGGGGATTTCCTGCGATAAGAGACGACGAGTACACGACGGGAGGCTTGGGTGGCTCGCGGAGGACGACGAGCAAATGGGTCGATCACGTGAAGGACGATTGGGAGCTGGGGCACAATCGGCGAACCAACGGATGGTTGGAGGTTTACGTGACGTTCACTCGCGAGCAGGTTGACGCGCGGAGGGGTGAGCGCGCGCGTGGCACGACGGATGAAGCGTGAGGCGCGATGAGTGACGCACGGGGTGCGTGGGGTGCAGACAAGTGCGAGTCCTCAGAGGACAATGAGTAGCGCGCCGTCTAGGGTTTCTAGAAGGCGTGTGGTGCAAGAAGACTCGAGATCCATCTAGAAGGCCAAGGGCTGATTTCCTTAGCATATTAGGACTTTTAGTTTGGTTAAGATTTGGAATAAAAACATGTGCCTAATTAGTTGTTTGGAAAGTCTTTGATGTTAAATATCTAGTTGCCTTAGGAGTTTATTTTATTTCCATGAGTTTGGAGTTCTAGTTAGTGTAAGATTAGATCTAATTAGCCTCTATAAATATCTATCATTGTCATTCGACTTTCATAAGTTGAAGTTAATAAAAAAATCGTTCGCAAGAGCAAAACCGTGTGTTTAGAATTCGTGAGAGTTTTATCATACAAATTGAGTTTGGCAAGGATTAAAACCCGAGCTGTCTCAAAACCGTGAAAATATAAGGATTAAAACTCGAGTAGTCCACACCTATCGCCAAGAAGGAAGTCGTGACAAAGCATCGTTCGAGGCAATCGAGTTGAGGAGATACACGATTATTCATCAGATTGCCATGGCGTGTCAGGCTCTGCTGGCATGGTGCTCGAGCAGGACCTTCTGTTAGCCCGTGACGGGTGCTGCGGGCGTGGCGTGCGGCGTTAAGGTCTGGGGCGTGAGCAGCTGGCCAGTTTGCACGACTTCGCGTCTCCGGTCCGTTCGAGCTCGTTTGGACTCGGAATTTGATTCTATTTTTTTCTGTGTGAAGCCAACGCATCCCTCTACAAAATTAAGCTCGCCCAATATATTTCTCCTTCAAATTATAATCGACTGAGGCACTTGACCTGCACACCACAAAAGACGAGAAAAGCGCAAAAAACTGGGAAACAACCAAAAAAACACAGAAAAAATCAAAATAAAAAAAAAAACACGCAATAAACTACACAACAAACTAAAAACCAACAAAAAGACCTAAAAGGGGGGAAAAGAATGGCAGAACAATAACGAAAAACGCAACAAAAGTGGGTACAAACAACTCCCCCACACTTATACCTTTGTTTGTCCCGAACAAAAAGAAAAGAAAATAAAAGAAAACATGTAAACGAGCATGGACAACAGTTTTAGATACGAAAAGTCTCAAATTAATCATCTTAGCCGAGGAGACTTCCAATGACCAATAGAGCAAACATCAATTACAACACGAATGCTACACTTTGAAAAGACAAACTCTCTATGCCTCACTTAGTTTCTTATATGAATACAAAATGGGTACGCTCAAATTGGTAAATAGAAAGGACTTCTGGGGTTGCAGTGTAGGCATTTTGCACAAAAGGAAACTAAATATAAAAATAAAGTGACTCAAATAAACAATCAGACTCTCGAGCACATAAATTACTTGAATACCCTGTCACCCATCCATAATCAGCATGTAACTAATCACTCCCACCAGGACTCCATACACTACTCACACATGCTCAAGTTGAAATGCAACATAAGCACTTGACCGTTTCTTTATATATATATATATATATATATAAATATATTTAGGGAGTTTGTTTTTTCCTAACAAGATCGAAACGTAAGGACAACATTCTCCAGGTTTAAACATTGGAGGTTGTAGTTTGATACTTGTATCCCAAGTATTCAGAGTTACACACGATTAAGCTAAATAGAATAAAGCGAAGACTCAAATGAATTGCGGAAGCAGTATAAACAAATTTGAACCTTCAGGAGAGCGTCCCACTCTCCCTTTGGATCTCTTTCATTAATGCAATCAACTCACTCATTCTTCAAGGGTTTACAGTATAGACTCCCTCTATACACTACTTGAACAATGAATTGCACAACTACTTATCCGACCACAAATTCCTTATGGTTTTCTTCACGTTTGACTTCCTCAAACTAAAACAGAATGAACCTCCGAACACTCTGTATTTTTTTTTCTTTTTACCGCAATCCCACTCACATACAAAATCATTCAAATTAAATAAAAAGCCGAAGACCAACGATCAATCGTCCTCACTCTTGAGAAAATTAAGAATATCAAAAGTACTCCTTAACACCAACTCATCGTCCTTTTATTCTCAACCTCATATGGTAAGTTCTTCCTCTATCTTCCCAGCCAAGTCATATCATCTCTTGGAAACTCCAGGTTGCTCAATTCGTATCTCGCGCATATGGTAAGTAAGTGCACATGGAAGGTGGTCATAGATGAAGTGTGATTCACGATCTTTCTTTTGACCTGCCATAATAAAACATGTATAAATATTGACCAATAACTTAAGCAATCAAAAAACTAATCCAAGTAATTTAAGACAGACTTCCCTTAAATATTTTTGTGAAGTCTGAAACTGAGAACATATGAAAGTTCTTCGATTTGCTGCCAAACCTCATAACTTACAATTTTCCCCCTTTGGTAGATAAATCGAAAACCTTTCTCAAGGACCTGGATGAGCAACAATCTTGCAAACATACACAATCTATTCAAACATAATATGCACAATGTTCATTTGAACAACATAAGATCCTGAAAAAACATTAGAAATTAGTTCATAATAAGCATTCCTAAACAGTCATAAAAATAAAAAAAAAAACAAAAACAAAAAACAAAAAAACACACAAAACACAGCAAATAGTTTTTAGTTTTAGCAAAACATAGTCAGGCCAGATGCATATCCACGGATCTAAGTGGATCCGTCATCCGTGTCCTCATCATCAGAACCTTCATCAGATCCAGCTTCAGTGTCCTCTTCTGAACCAGCTACTTCTTCCTCAGCCTCATCAGTTTCCTCCCCATCTTCTCCAAATTCTTCCTCCTCTTCAGATTCAGCCTTCCCCTTCCCTTTGGCAGTAGCAGCAGCATGATCCACCTTTTCCTTGGTATTCACCTTTTCCTCGGTATCAACCTCCTTCCCCTTTGCCTTGTTTCCTTCTTTCGGTTTCTCCCCCTTGCTCACTGTAACGCCCCACTTTTATTTGCCGAAAATCAGAATATATTTTTCAAATTTATTTTAAATAAACACTTGAGGCGTTACTCATTTTCAAACGGTTCATCAATACTTAACCAAATTTTCAATACTCAATCATTCACCAATACTTAAACAATCATCAATACTCAATTATCAATATTCAAATTCGCAATCCAATAATCAAGTCATCCTAGGGATTACACTCCCTTTCAATAATCCCGTAACTAATAATAAAGAAAAAAGTAATAGCAATATTCAATTTTTGGCGGAAGCAATATCAATTATTAAGACCACCACTCGCATCCCTTCGCCGTGCCCGCAACACTAACCTGCATCCATGAAGAGCAGGTGGGATGAGCACAATAGAAAAATCGAGGTGCTCACCGCTATGCAATAATTAATATCAATAATCATGAAAACAATTTAAGTATGGTCGCAGCATGTATAGGAATCAATAACCGTCCAATCTTCTATCAATAATCAATAATGAGTCTCATGTGCACACCTATAGCAATAGACTACTGCCGAACTATATACCGAATGCCTTATCTAAGGCCTTACAACGAGTGTCCGGCCAGCAGGAGCAATAATCCACCCCAAATGCCAAAACTTGTGCCTTGGCCTTACATACGAGGATCACCAGCCAAGGCTCACGCCCTGATTGCCAACAATAATAAAGAGGACTACCCGAAGGTACGTTCTATAGCTACGGGGATACCCGTTCGGCGGCCGGTATAGCTCACATCGAAGGCTACATGGTTCACATGCATACTTTGATCATACCACAACAATAACAATAAATTAAGGCATAGCAATTTCAAATAAAACCCACCTGATAATCGGAATGGGAAAACACAACAAGTAGTGGGACGTAGGTCGAGGGCTCGACTCCTCAAACACCTACATTAAGCGAGATAATAATCAAAATTTTATCTCAAGATGATACGAAAAACAGACGCCAAGACGAACCACGAGGGCTCGAAACAATAAAACGAGACTCTGAAATAAATCGAAATAATCACAGCAACATTACGATACTCGTTTTTACGAAATCGAGAGTTCCAATCATCCCCGAATAATTCACAAATATACGAAATAAATAACGAACATACAAACTGACAATTAAACCGATTTCAAGCAAGGATTCGATTGACGAGCACAATATATGTCTAACATCACGACATACGAGCACGGGTAAAATAACAAGAAGGGTCGGATAGATTTACCCATCTTCGGGAACTGGGACGGCGAACGGAAAATCGAATGGACCAACACCTCCAAAGCTCGGAACTCCTTGAACACGTTGCTGCTCGCGAAAGGATGGACGTGTTGTCCTTGACGGTGGTCGGCGACCGAACTCGGGGAAAGAACGGTGACAGACAGATTTTTCGAGGAAAGAGGGCCGCCGTGAATGACTGACAGAGGTTGAAACGGACAGACGGGGAGCTGCTCGGAACGACGGCAGGATTCTCGCCGAATTGGAGTGACGAGAAAACAGACGACGATAGGATCTCTTTCTCTGCCTGCGCGAGCAGGCTTAAATTTTTTATTATTTTTTTTTTAAACTGAAGCTGCTGCGACGATTTGGGAAGAGAGAGCAGGTTTGAACGATTCTGCGATTGAATTGGAAAGAGAACAACTCTTGATTCAAGATGATATAAGCAGTAGGGGAGAGAACGTGAGAAGAATCTCACGGCTAGATCGGAACTGAAATTTAAACGTGTTGATAAGGAGTGACTCGGTCGCGCAAAGGAGGAAGGAAAAGAAAAAGGCCGTGTGCTTACTCCTCTTGGATCGAGTTGATTAATTATCAATGGTATTGGGCCATTTACTTCAAATAACAAATGGGCTGAAAAAACCAAATAAGAAAAAAAAAAGCCGAAGAATATAAATCATTTGGGCTGGAATTTCTCACGTAAATTGGGTCGAAAGAATCAAAGTGCGATAACAAAAATTTTTCGATCGATACGATTGACGAGGAATAATAAATTAATCCGGATGATATATATATCCATATCACACACAATGATATTTATTTAATTATATAAGCATTTAAAACAACTAGGCAAATAGGACATTTAATATGAATTATAATAATAAAGCGATAATAAATATTCCCAAAAATTTTTAAACAAACGGGACATTACACTCACAGCCTTCGTCTCTCCCCTTTTTTCAATTTAGATGACAAGGGGGCACGTACATATAATGCACCTAGAACCTCTTTGTAGTGATGACGCTGATCGGCCAACTTCTTCTCCAAACCAGTAAGAACGACCACTTGTTGGTTAAGGAAACCACGGAGTTGGGAAGGTACATCAGATGCTTTGACAACAGAGGGAATACGAGGAATGGACTTAGCCCCAGTCAGTGCAAGCGGTTCAAGGATGGAGAAAGTTCATCACCCACACGTGGATCCATTTTGATTCCTGCTTAGTGGAGGGAAAAGGCAGCAACTTGTGGGGTTTGGAAACCTTAGCAAGGAGACAACATAGTCGAAAATGACGGTCCCCAAGTCAAACTGAGACCCACAAGGATGCGATAGATCACTCTTGCTTGAATAGGCGTCACAAATTGTTTGTGAGATGTAGGAGTCCAGTTTAAGGAGCCAATTTCTGAAGTGCATTGGCTTGAGGAGTTAAGCTTTTCACAAACAGACCAAGGTTCAACCACGTGCTCAATTTGCCCCCTGTCAATGTAGTTGCAACTTCATCTAGGTCATCATTCAGAGGCGTCATGAACAGGGATGAATTTTCCGGCAAACCCAGGACTGAATTTATCAAAGACGGAGAGAAGACAATGATGCTATTTCTAACGAACACCATATATAATTTCAAGGACTTTGGATCAGACATAGAGGGAGACAAATTAGATTAAAACTCAGCAATCAATTTGGGACAATATATTCCCACATTCAACACAGAAGCTTCAAGACCTGCTTTCTTCAGCAACTCAATCAACCCGAGTTTCTCAAAATGATCAGCAACAATGGTTCGTTCCGGTTGGAACTTCATTTGAGAAAACACATTCGAATAACGAGACTCAAGCAGAGGAGAGGAAAATTGTCGGGAAAAAGCATTACCAATAGCAAGAGGACTATTAGGGCCATCATCCTCGGTATCTTCAACAGCTTTCTCATCCACAAGAGGAGAAGATTCCTAGTCAGCAGCAGGAAGGTTAACGGATTTTTCTGGTTCAGCGGTGAACTTATCGATTTCCTTTTCCGTAGAGTCGCCATCATCAACACTATCAAGTGATGATTCTCCACCAGACTTGGAAGGAGAATCCACAGCAGCAGTAGCTTCAGGCATGGCGATGGTCTTCTTAGCCTTTTTCGGTTTTCTGGCAGTAATGACGTGGACCTTCTCTCGCTTCTTAGGACATTTAGCTACGGAGGGTGACCCTTTGCCACCTTTCTCACTAACCACAACGTCGGGAGTAGCGACCTTTGCCGTGGAGGATTTTTGGGACTTGGGGAAACCCTAGCTTCATCGGGTTGAGAGAGTTGAGCTTTTTCGGTTGCCATGTCGGAAGGAGTGATATTTGGTGGAGTTTTTGTACTTTGGCTTTGACGAGTGGAACGCCGCGAAGGCTTTGGAACATCCTTCTTCGACTTCACTTTTTCTGTCTTGCTTTTCGGCATAGTTTCAAATAGAAGAAGGTGTTTGACACATAAATGGAAGGTTAGAGAATTTTCGAGAGATACGAAAATCAGATGATTGATATGAGAGAGAGAAGAGGTGATTGATAGATATAGGGAAACCAAATCGCAGTTACCGAGGAAGGAGAGGATAGGTTAAACGGTTCATCTATTTCAATTTTGAATTTCAAACTTGTGCACCAATTAATACAAAAAACCGTTCCCTCCAAATATAAATTAACCAACATTTTGACACGGCTTATCATATATAAGTGTAATGATGTTTCAGTCAAGAATATGGCCAGATTTAGTACCAAAATAATTTTGACACAAATTCGAAACACAATTAATCACAGGGAAAAATTATGCATATGCCTAAATATTTTAAAGATAAAGCAATAACCAAGATACTCCCAATCATACACTGTCGAAAAATATTTTCATCAATTTTTCTAAAGATCTTCCCCAATCAATTTTTAAAAGAGCTCGACACTAACAAGATGATACGAATTTTTTACAAAACCAACTCATCCCTTATATCTCCACTTTTATACACCACGGAATTAAAATAAGTTCATTCATCATTTTCTCTTAGCAAAGAGCGAAATTTTCATTCGCAATTCAGCTCCAATACTAATGATGAACTTACTTCGTTCTATGAACTTTCACACTATTTCACTTACTAACATTAACTATACGCCAATGTCAAGCCCATTACTTAAAGTGTGAATCATCCTGCAAAAAGTTTTCTGTTGAATATGCTGAGAGGGCTTTGAAAGATGACCAACCTTATTTCCCCAATGAACCAGCATCCACAAGGGATTACTACTTGCAGCTATCACTCATCAATTACTCATAAGCATGTAACTCGTTTCACAGGCGATCATTGAAACGCCTCATGTGATAGTTGCCCGATGTCTACTTTTACGAGAGCAGCTCTTGCAAGTAATTATTAAATGATCATTATCACGAGCTCAACCAAACTGATCCGTTTGAATCCATAGAACATCAATTTATTTATCGAATGACAAATTATTCAAGGAAAGTTCTTGACATGAACCTACATACTATCATTACTAAATGCAAGATAACTCAAATATGCGACACAATGTATTATTCATATACGTATACATACAAACGCAAACGACACAACATGCATACATATTATATAGCACACATTCCTAAGGATTTTCTCAGTGATAAAAAGCCTTTAGAATCAAGTGCTTTTGTGAAAATATCAGCAAGCTGATCATCTGTAGGTACATGATCCAACACTATATTTCCATCCTCCACCAAATTACGAATAAAATGATGGCGAATGTCAATATGCTTGGTACGAGAATATTGGATGGGATTTTTTGAAATATTTATTGCACTAGTGTTGTCACAGAAAAGCTGAGCCGAATGTACCTTCATACCATATTCAGATAGGATTTGCTTCATCCAGACTAATTGAGAGCAACAACTTCCTGCGGCAATGCACTCAGCTTCGACTATAGATAATGAGATGCAATTTTGTTTCTTACAGAACCATGACACCAGGTTTGACCCTATATAGAAACAACCTACGGATGTACTTTTCCTATCATCAAGATTTTCGGCCCAATCTGCATCGCAATAACCTACAAGATGTAGGTTCGTATCAGCAGAATAAAATAACCCATAGTCATATGTACCTCCAACATATTTGATGATGTGCTTGACTGCCTTCAAATGAGGTTCTTTCGGAGCAGCCTGATACCTAACACAAAGTCCAACACTAAAACAAATGTCAGGTCTGCTGGCAGTAAGATATAAAAGACTACCAATCATACTACGGTAAAGAGTTTGACCTAAAGATGTACCTTCATCATAGTTAGACACTTTTATGTGAGTGCCCATAGGAGTCTGAGGGGATTTGGCATTTTCAAGACCAAACTTTTTAACATGGTTTCTAGCATATTTACTTTGATGCAAAAAGATACCATCTTTACCTTGCTTCACTTGAAGGCCCAAAAAGTAAGAAAGTTTACCTACCAGACTCATCTCAAATTTAGAAGACATAAGCTCAACAAAATGATTGACCAGTTTCTTCGAAGTTGACCTGAAGATGATGTCATCTACATATATTTGAACCACCAGCAGGTTTGTATTTGTCTTTAGTGCAAAGAATGTCTAATCGACTCCTGAACCCCTTCTCCAGAACGTACATAGTAAGTCTTTCATACCAAGCACGAGGTTCTTGTTTCAGACCATACAGTGCCTTCTTGAGTCTATAGACATAATTAGGATTACTATGGTCTTTGAACCCTTCCGGCTGCTTCACATAAGCTTCCTCGTGCAATATACCATTCAAAAGTGTCGACTTTACATCCATCTGGTAAACAATGAACTTCATTAGACACGCGATAGACAAAAATATACGTACCGATTCAAGACGTGCAACTGGAGCAAAGGTTTCATCAATGTCCACTCCTTAAGTCTGAGTGTACCCTTGTGCCACTAATCTGGCTTTATTGCGAGTCACATTACCGAACTCATCGGTTTTGTTTTTGAAGATCCATTTGGTTCCAATAACGTTTCCAGATGAAGGTTCTGGAACGAGTTCCTATACATCATTTCGACTGAATTGCTCCAATTCTTCTTGCATGGTTGTGATCCAACACTCATCCTTTAATGCCTCCTTTGCATTCTTAGGTTCTATTAATGAGGTGTAGCATGCAAAGTGAGAAATGCCCATGAGTTCTTTAGTCGAGGTTTTTGAGTTCCTTGTTACCCTCTCATTCAAGTCTCAAATAACAAGTTCAGATGGGTGAGCTTTCTGAATCCTCAAAGGTGAATCCCTTTTTGGTTCAACTTGATTTCCAGTGGTGGGAACATCGTATTCCGTCTAATTTTCTGGTGAGCCTTCTGATGAACCTTCGTCATTCACACCTTCTTTATCACGTTTTAAGGTCTCAACTGGGGTGTCCTGCATACTGACAGCACTTTCAAGCAGGTCAATAGTCACAGAAGAATCAACATTGGGAGTTTTCTCATCAAAAATTACATTCATGGATTCTATAACAGTGGAGGTACTTATATTGTAAACACGGTATGCTCGACTGTTATTAGAATATCCGAGAAAGAACCCTAAATCACTTTAAGCATTATATTTCCCAAGTTGTTCTTGATCATTATAAATAAAGCACTTACTCCCAAATACATGAAGATGGCTAAGGTTGGGACTCTTACCTTTCCAAAGCTCGTAAGATGTCAAACCCATACCTCGACGAAGGTACACTTTGTTAACTAGGCAGCATGCTGTGTTGATAGCCTCTGCCCGCCATCGATGAGAGATCTTCTTGGAGTTTAATATCACCCTCGCCATTTCTTGAAGAGTACGATTCTTCCTTTCGACAACCCATCTTGTTGAGGTGTCTTCGGGGCCGAAAACTCGTGAAAAATACCGTGTGAAGTACAAAAGATTGAAAATTCACTATTGTAGTGCCCCATTTGTTTCGGATTATTTGGAGATTATTATTATTATTTATTTTATTTTCCAGATTTATTTTATTCGTGCTTGATTATTTTGTTTTGATTATGTGCTCGTAAATTGCCTAATTGTGTGATTACCGAATCGTAATTTAATTATATTGTCGATTGAGCCAAATCGGATTATATTTTAAATTTTCGAGCGAACCGAATAATCGAACTAATCGGGGTTTGTCTCTCTCTCACTTCCTCACTATCAAAAGGGAAGACCCCTTATTTTTCCCTCATTCTCTCCCTCTCTCTCTCGTGACTTGTCTCTCTCTCACTCCCTCACTATCATGTTTTCAGAATCTCCCTCACTCCCTCTTCTCTCACATTTGCTTGCCGGAAAAACTCACCAGCCCTCACACGAAACGCCGGAGGTCCGTCGCCCCCGACCTTCGCTCCACCCCCACGCGCAGACGCCGAACGCGCCACTCGCGAGAACTCCGACCTCCGCGTCTCGGCTGCAACTTCCGGCCATCACCCTCACACGTCCGACCACCACCTCTGGTCATCCTCCGCATACGTGCGTGCCGCCTCCAACGTCGAGCACGAGCGGACGAGTTCCCCGTCTTTAGGAATCGAATATCGAAAATCGAGCCTTCCCGTAGATCGAGCCTCGTTCGTTTTTCTCCCCATTGGTGTTTGGTAATTTTACTAAACTCCATGAACACCATGAGATTATATGTTATATGACTGGTAGTGTAACGACCCACTTTATTTTAAATATTTACCGTATTTATTTAATAAAAATCACTATAAATTTTTCGCAAATCCCAATTTAATAAAAACTTAGTGGCGCTACTTTTTTCAAAACGAACATCAATACTCAATCAACCTTCAATACTTAGTCAATTATCAATACTCAATACTCAATAATAAACCTCAATACTCATTTCTGCAATCCAATAATCATGATAGCTAGGGAATACATTCTCTATCAATAATCCAGTACTCATTAATAACATAAATAATAATAAACAATTCAGATAGGCAGAAGCAATATCAATAATATGACCACCACTCGCATCCCTCCGCCGTGCCTGCAATACTAACCTGCATCCATGAAGAGCAGGTGGGGATGAGCACATTTGGAACTTGTAGTGCTCACCACTATGCCATAATCAACAATCATAATATAGAACTGATAATATCACAGCATGGTCACAAATAAATAACATATTCCATCTCCCATCTATAATATCTACTCATGTGCACATCTCTATAAAGCTACTAAGTGTCTTCGTATCGAATGCCTCCGTACAGGCCTTACATCGGCGCCGACTCAGTAGGAGTATCTGTCGATCGCCTCCGTACAGGTCTGACAACGACATACATATCGAAAGCCTTCAGCCACTGCCCCGGTCTTACATACGATATGGCCTCCGTACAGGACTTAAGGAGACTGCCTATCATCAGGCACCGTCGAAGGGATAAATCTCACATCGACGGGGACTACCGTACCGATGGCCCTATTAGCTCACATCGATAGGCTACCAGGTTCACATATATATACAATAATCACACCAATCTCAAGAATAGCAATAATCACACCAATCTCAACATATATAAACATATATGGCATAGCAATTTTAAATAAAACCCACCCGAATTCGGACTGATGACAACAATTCAGAAAAAGACGTAAGTTGAGATTTGACTCCTCAAACACCTACATTATGTCAAGATCCTACAATCAATATCCTGACTTAATCGGAAAACACAAAACAGACCTAGTCGAACTTGTTTCGACTAAGTAGTTCGTGAAGTCTTGTGGACGTTGGAACACTAAGACTCGGCACTATACTCGACCAAACCACACATGGGAGTTTACATAAATCCATCTAAGGATTGACCAAGTCAAACTCACATTAAAACGAAAAGCAAGTCGATTCCCGATTTTAAATTTCAAAATCATATTTGAAAATATTAATCATTAATCACATGAAAATGAATGGTCAGGCTACCCTACGACTTAAGCTCTGAAATTTTACACAAAATTACATCTCGCAGTAATAAGTAAAACCATAAATTTTCAGCTTTAAACTCAAAGCACATTTATTTATAAAATTCCTACAGTAAATCAGCCAAAACGCACATGAATTTATATCTGAACCAAATGAACAAGTCAGGACTTGAAAATTTAACACAACAAGCTACAGCATGATAGAAAAAACATGTGAAAATCTCAGCTATGGACATTAACTGTGCTAATTTGAAAATATCATGCAAGATTTAGTAGTTATCGAATTTAAATCAAAACAGAACTAAAATGAACTCCAAATATTTTCATCTTTTAACAACACGGACATACACCCACAATAAACATCTCAGCCAAGTTTCAGAAGTTTTCATGAGCAAACCGATTTATAGTAATTTATACAGTTTTCCGCAGAACAGCAATTAAATTATTAACCATATCAAACTTATTCCAACAATTCTAAAAACTTAACACAACATATAAACACCTCAGAGGCACATCATATCAAAATTTCAGCTCATTTAAATCACGAACCAATTTATTAAGCATTAAACAATATTCTTTTCAAAATTCACTTTAATTATTAAAAATAGCTACAGGCCTCTAAAAATTACGAAACTTTTACACAAGGCTGGCAATGAAAAGATAATATATCCCTCAAAATTTCAAGTCATTCCGAGTAGTGTGCGGTTTTTAAAAATTCAAACATCAAAACAGCGACATAAATGCACGCAACTTAACAATTAATTCATAACACGAAACTTCTCGTCCGAGGCCTTCTCGTAAGACCAAGGACTCGACTTTGTTCCAATATCCACTGACTTACACGACTTTCGAAGTCTTGCTTGATTCTTTTAAAAATCGAAGAGATCTCGAACATATATACTTCACATAAAATCATCTCATATCGAACGCATATATCGAAATTATAATCACATGACTTATACGAATTCACAAATCATCATAATTTTATGTGAACACGAAAGGCTCAACAAACACAACGATAATTACGTAAAATAAACGGGAAGTCGAGACTCGATACCGTTCTCGGGAAACGAGCGAGAAGGGTTCAAACGGGCTCGACGGTGAACTTCGTCCGGCGAAGGAAGGGCAGCGGCTCGGAAGAGGATCATCGCTGCTGTTGGTCTCGGCCGAACGTCGCTCGTCGAGCTGCTGAACGGACGTAGGGTTGCCGCTGAATTGCTGCTTGAACGGAACAGGAGCTCACAGCGCGACAGAGGGCCTGTTCGCGGCGCTGTAGAGTTGCTGGGAGGGCGTCGCGGCGCGGCGGATGTCCTGTGGTGATGACGCGGCGTGGCAGAGGCCCTGATCGCGGCGCGACGGTGAGGAGGTCGTCGGAAGATCACGTCAGAGGGAGGTTCTCGTCATCTGGGCTCGTGGGCTGATCAAACTCGCCGGAAAAGTCATGAACTGGGGTCGCCGGAGGTGATTCTTCACGTCGACGATGATGGACCGAGCGTGAGGGACACGACAGGTTTGGCGAGGTGACAATGAGATGGCGATGATGGGATCACGATGAGGGTGCTCAGAATTGAGGTGATGAGATTGATCGACGGGAAAAAGAAACAGGAAAACAAAAAAGAGATCGACTGAAGGGAGAGAATTTCTCACTTGCGATCGAAGGGAAGAAAAATTATCTGATGGGAAAAGCTGCGATGGGATTTTTGAACGAGAGAACGAGCGAGGAACAATTATATACATCCAAACACATTAGGTTAAAAGTCTTGAGGCAAAAGAAATCTCACGACACACGTTGCACGCGCAGAAAAGAGAGAAATTCAGTCGGGTCGGGCCCGGTTCGGCGGTTTCGGGTCGCGGGTTTTGGGCCAGACAGGTTCGGTTAAAAGCATACGGTTCTCTCGGGCTCAATTTCTCGGTTCAATATTTAGCTATTTCCGGCCTCGGTTTAATCGCACGATAATTAAAATGAAACCGGGATAT
>BKCP01004517.1:387857-414534 GCA_008636005.1 Striga asiatica | reverse complement strand
GCAGACCGTGAAACTAAACCTCGCTGGTACCGTCTTCGACCAACCCGTCGGACAACACCGCGACCGTCGCCCACCCCCGCACCTGCTCGCAGTTGACATCATTGTGGCCGCTTTCCTTTCTGCCGCCGTATACACCCACCACAAGGTCGCACCACCTCGAATTCATCAATCATCTTCTCGTCTGGAGTCCGAGGCACAGTCGAGCGCCTCCTCCGTACCTGACGTCCGGCAGAGGCGTGGCGGAGGGAGCTCGTCTCGTCCATCGTCCTGGATGCGTGGTCCGTGTTGGACACCGGTGGGAGAAACGCCGTACGCACCTGTCGTCCGTCAGATCGAACTACCCCGCATTCCCCCCGTTCTCCGGCGGTGTTGTGCCTAGATGTTGGGTTTTTTTTTTTTAAAAAAAAAATAGATAATTTTAAGAGTTGCAATTTATAAAATTTGATTATATTAAATATATTCCATGTGGCAAAAATGAATGAATACTAATCAATGCACATGCTCTGCATAGAAGCTAACATTGAAACAAACTAGACATCAAATAATAGCTACAATTAAGGCTATGTTTGAGCCGTTCAAGTAATTGATTCCGTCATAACTCATACTCAGTTTGATTTATTTATTAAAGTTATGAAAATTGAGCTTTCGCCATTAAAAAATGTAAGTGTTACAAAAATGTACTGTTGCAAATAATTATTAGGAATGTTGAGTATGCAACAGTTAATTTGTTAAAATTGTACAATATTGTACATAGTATGAAATTCACGTGTCCAGATTGCACAATATTTATAGATATGCACATTATTGTTTTGGATAACGCACCATATCATAATATATTATACACAAATGTCCTATTATGACAAAATCAAAAGTACAGTGTTACGCATTCTTTATTTGTGTGAAATAAAAAACAATATAATTATTGTTAACTGAGTTGCACATTAATACCATTAGATTGCACAACAATAGTCGAAACAGTAGGAACTAATTTATTTTTGTGAATTTTTATGTCGATTTGATTCTTTTTTTTTTTCACTTTTTAAATTTTACTTATAAATATTATTTATCTATTAACAGACCATCATATAAAATATTAAATAGAAAATATAAATACTAAATATATTTTTTATGATAAAAAAGATAAATGCAAAACTAATAATATTTTGTATATTTACTAAAATTAGTTTTCGAATACACATAATTTATCGGAGATTATATAAAGTAGTGCATTTTATATAACAGCACGCCGCACTTTATAAAACATCACGATGCACTTTATAACATAACACAGTTGCACTTAATAAACCACCGCGATGCACTTTATAACAAATATAAAAATATTTAGAAAAGAATAATAATAATAATAAATAGTAAATTATTTCAATTATTTATATTAATTCGATGTACAATTTTATCTAATAAATCTAGTTTTTTAAAAGAATACATAATTTATACATGATCGTCTAAAGTAGTACACTTTATATATCAGCATGATGTACTTTATAAAAAGAATTGTTGCACTGTACTTTATCAGCATGATGTACTTTAATAGTATGGATCATTCTATTAAAAATGCTTGCAATCGGATGCACATTATTGCTATATGAGTTGCACTTTCATGACTATCGGATTGCACATTTTAGTCTTCACAATGCACTTTATAAAATAACACGTTGCACTTTATCACCACACTTCACATTTAATGCCAATACTAAAAAAAATAATAAATATAAACGTTGAAAAATAAATATAATTGTATAATATAAATAATAAATCATATATATTATTTAGATTAATTCGGTTAATAGATCGAATAAATGGACCAATTAAATCGGATTTAGTTTGGCGTGGATCATACTATTAAAAATGCCTGCAATCGGATGCATATTATTGTTATGCGAATTATACTTTAATGACTATCAGATTGCACATTTTGGTCTACACGTTGCACTTTATCAGCACACTTCATATTTAATGTTAATACTAAAAAAATATTAAATATAAACGTTGAAAAATAAATATAATTTTATAATAAAAACAATAAATCATATATATTATTTATATTAATTCGGTTAATAGATCGAATATATGTGGATCATACTACAAAAAATGCTTGCAATCGGATTCAACTTATTGTTATACGAATTGCACTTTCATGACTTACAGGTTGCACAATATCGATGTGAAACTTAATATTATTATTATTTATATTTTTTATTTATCGATGTGCACATTATGTTTATACGAATTGCACATTAATGACTATCATATTGCACAATTAAACGAAAATGACAAAACCAAATTTTTCGCTACGTAAAATTATATTTCGAGTTTGATTATTATTAATTTATTTTTTACTTTTAGAAAACTCGGTTATTTTGATTTGATGTCATTTTTTTATTTAAATGACATAAATAACAGAACGACAAAAAATATATAAAAAATAATATACATTTTTTTTATATATTTCAGCCAATAAAATGAAAATATATTAAATAATAATTATGTTTGGTTAATTATACATTTGAATAAAATGAAAATATATTAAAATAATAATTATGTTTGGTTAATTATACATTTGACCCATGGACCTAATTGTAATATATTATACTTTATAATTAATCATACATTTGACCCATATACCTAATTGTAATATATTATACTTTATGAATTTGCCACTAAGACCTTAAAAAATATCAAATTTTCAAACATCAACCCACAAATCTATGTCTGCCACAAAAAAAAAAACAGAGCATCCAACCCGCCTGAATCACGGCGCCTTTCTCCTTGGCATTGCCGCCGCTACCTCCGCCCTGTGAGAAGACGAAGGTTGTGTACTGCCTTGCCGCCGCAGCCGCCGTTGTCATCTGCCTTGACTGACAAAGTCCGCCGTTTTCATGGTGCCCTGGAGGATGTCGTCACCGCTGGAGAAGAGGAAATCTGGCAAGAGGTGAAGTCCGTCTCGAACCCGTTGGAGGGGAAGAGGTCGACCACGAGCGCCACCATTTTTCACGTCCGCCGGGATGTCGTCGAAGCTAACCGGCGGAGACGCTGTCGGCGGCGAAAACAGGCTATTTGGCCGAGAGTGTGACGCCGGGTCTGATAAGCAGCGGGATGCCGGCGGGCGGTGGCTGGTGGCTGGCGGCAGATGGCGGTGGCGGTCGGCAGCGGGCGTCGACTGGTGGCAGTGGAGGATTGTCGGCGGAGCGAGACATGTGCGTGTATGTGTGTGAGAGAGGAGAGGCTGTTTGGTGCGTTTATGTGTGTGAGAGAGGAGAGGATGTTGGTGCGTGTATGTGTGTGAGAGAGAGAAAAGGATGTTTGGTTTGGTGGTAGGGGGCCCACACGTAAATGAGGGTGTAATTGGGTGATTACCATTATGCCCTTATTTAGTGGTTAATTGTGTGTATTTGACCACAAATTGTACACATATTTACAGAATTGCCACAACAGGTTTGACTCCATGTTTAGTTTTTAACTTCATCATGATCATTGATATATTAGATCTAATGGTACATATTCATTCTTATTTCTTTCACTATCTACCATTCTCATGTGATCCCAACTCTACATATATATATATATATATATAATACACACAATAATATTTATAATAATAGACATTTAAACACATAATAAATATTAGGCAATTTAGACATTTAATATAAATATTAATAATAATAATAATAACATTAATTATAATGGGGAGGTTACAAGACCAAATTAAAAAGGGAAGACCCCTTCTTTTTTCCTCATTCTCTCCCTCTCTCTCTCGTGACTTGTCTCTCTCTCACTCCCTCACTATCAAGTTCTCAGAATCTCCCTCACTCCCTCTTCTCTCACATTTGCTTGGGGAAAACTCACCAGCCCTCGCACGAAACGCTGGAGGTCCGTCTCCCCCGACACTCGCTCCACCCGCGAGAACTCCGACCTCCGCGTCTTGGCTGCAACTTCCGGCCATCACCCTCACACGTCCGACCACCACCTCTAGTCATCCTCCTCACACGTGCGAGTCGCCTCCAACGTCGAGCACGAGCGGACGAGTTCCCCGCCCTTAGGCATCGAATATCGAAAACCGAGCCTTCCCGTAGATCGAGCCTTGTTCGTTTTTCTCCCCATTGGTGTTTGGTAATTTTACTAAACTCCATGCACACCATGAGATTATATGTTATATAACTGGTAGTATATAATAACATGATTAATTTGAATGTTTATTATATATATTAATATTTTAGGTAGTGTAGTATTGTAGATCTATAAGGTTAAATTCGAAACCCTTATAATCTGAGACTATCTCGTGGAAATATTTTGGAATATGGAACACCTTTGTGTCCTGATCACAATGGTCTTAACTTTGTGAAATTTGGAGTTATATTTTTCAAGTTATATATTTTTGAATTTGATGTAACTGCTACAACTTGTAAAATACGTAAAAAATTGTATTGTTTCCCAAAAATCATGAAATTTGGATATGTTGTGCCCTAGATGTGTTTGTTTCTTTTGTACAATTTTCATAATTGTTGGAAGTCGTTTGCCTGGATAAATAATTAATTGTTCAAATCTGTTGAATCTTGTTAAATCCATGAAAAATCCAATTCTTGATGTAAATGCATGAAACTCGGTCACTATGCTTATTTAATATGGTATTTGATGGTGTAAAAATACCAGAAATTATTAGATTCATTTTGTCGATTTTTTGGCAAAAATGTGTATTTTTCAGAAACTTGGAATAATTGTCATAATTCACATGATTATTTTTTATGCCTGAATTTTTTACATGTCATTCCCAGAATTCTGTAGTCACTTGTATAAAAA
This sequence comes from Striga asiatica, assembly GCA_008636005.1. NCBI lineage: Eukaryota > Viridiplantae > Streptophyta > Magnoliopsida > Lamiales > Orobanchaceae > Striga > Striga asiatica. The sequence continues at coordinate 409,719 of BKCP01004517.1, read as the reverse complement.
TATTAGGTCCTAATTCATTCATTTGGTTAGTCATTTTGAATTCATACTTGTTTTTGCTGAAAACTTGTATTAATTTTATAAAATAGCATGTTTAAGTGGTAAGGCTGAAACTTGGTAATTTTGATGTTCTCAGCAATGTTTATTATGTGTTCAAATTTCAGATAAAAATTCTTTCATTTGCCTGGTCATCTAGAAAATGAGGATTAATTGTCAATTTGCTCGATTTATCGGTTGAACATGTCAACTCTTGAATTTGAACATGATTTTTAATATATGAGATCCTCCTTGCATGTTATATAAGTGGTGTAAATCTTAAGTTAATTGGCTGAGTATTTGGTGAGTCGTCCATTATGTGTATTTTTCCATATTTGGTTCGAGTCGAGTCAACTGTTCTATAATTCCACGAGCGACTTAGCCGACGGATTCGACTAAGTATGTGTGTTCATTGGACTAGTTGTAATCGATCGTTATCTTGATTTCGTTTAGGTGTCCCGAGGTGTTGACCTCAAATCCTACCGTTCGAATCGTATATCGTGAATTTTATCGCTGCTATCAGGTGGGTTCATTTATATTGAATCTATATTTATCGCACTTGTTATTTTGTATAAATATTTGTCTCGATAGCTTTTGTATGCGTGAGAACCTTAGTCTAAGTGTCCCTTCGATAGTGCCTTTGATGAATGCATAATCAGTGAGAGGTAGCCTGCCCGTTGCATCCGGGAAGGACGCCCCATGCCGTTGTATCCGGAAGGGGAAAAACAGCTCTACTGTCTCCTGGAAAGGATCCTATGCCCGTTGCATCCAGGGTAGGAATGTTTCTGGTTACATCCTTACTAATGTCTGGTCGAGAGGTTTGTTGTATGTACATAGGAGGTTTGCGATAGGGCCTAATAGGGAGTTAGAACTGGACTCTATGCATACATTATTTATGGTTATGAATCTTTATGCGAGATATACTGTGCTGTAATGGTGAGTATGATGGTGATACTCACCCCCATTATTTTTCTGTCCTCTTGTTCCTCTTCCTATTTTTTGGTTGAGCATGGTTGGCGTCGGTAGCGAGAGACGATCGAGTGGTGGTCGTTGGAATAAGGTGTCTTTGCTTCCGCTTTTATTATCTTGTTGAACCACTTGTTTTTATTTTGGATAATTATGCTTCCGCTCTATTTTATGAACATGTTGGATGAACCGTTGAATCATGTTGCACTATCTGGATGGTTTTGTGACTTATGAATAAGTTAGTTTGATTGTTATAATTGTTAGTTTATGCATGTGAGTGTTCTACCTATTTGTTCGTATATGTTTAATTGTTGCCGGTAGTTAAGTAGCGCCCGTTGACTATTAAAGTTTTTAATTGGGATTTTGCGAAAGATTAACTCTGATTTTTATAAATAAACTTGTTAAATTCTTTAAAATAAAACGGGGCGTTACAACTATTCTCAAATTCACGACCATGATCACTCCTAATTCTGGTTATGGGAAATCCCTTTTCATTTTCAAGCTTTAGGCAAGGCGTTTTAAAGGCAATGAAGGTATCAGATTTCTCACGCAAAAAATCAACCCAAGTGTAGCGAGAGAAATCATCTACGCACACGAAAATATACTTCTTACCTTGATAGCTCTCAATCTGAATTGGTCCCATCAAGTCCATGTGAAGCAACTCCAAGACTTGCTTTGAAGCAATATGGTTCAAGCTTTTGTGTGGGGCTCGCGTTTGCTTTCCAAGTTGACACGGTTCACAAATTGGCAGCTCCTTCATGACAATTTTTGGAACTCAGCGAACCACACCTGCATTAGATATATTGACCAAGTGAGAGTATCCAATATGGCCTAAGCGTTGATGCCAGATTTCAAATTCACTAACAGTTGCTTGAAAACATTTTTCATTTAAGTCAACAAGATAACAATTGTCAGTTGATAGAGATTCAGTAATAACGCATGTACCTTCATTATTTTTCACAAAACACTTATAACGCGAGAAACTGACACTTAGACCTTGGTCACAAAGCTGGCTCACACTCAGAAAGTTAGCCTTTAAATCATTTACAAGCAACACATCATCTAATCTAGGAAGACCACCCAAGTTCAAGCAACCCATTCCAATTACCTTGTTGCTCACACCATCTCCAAATGTGACTTCCCCATTCGAACCAGTTTTTACATTCGACAAGTATGCTAGTTCACCAGTCATGTGCGTGAACACCCACTATCAAGATACCATTTTCCTTCAAGTGAGATTCTGAGAGACAGTACTGAAGCGAAACATTTAAAGGAATATTATGCAACCCAGACTTGTCCTTTTTTAAGAATATTTTTATGGGAATTTACATCATGAACGTTCACAGGTACACCGGAACGATTCCAGTTAAACACTCTACCAGTATAAAGATCATGCTGCATCTTGTAGCATTTGGATCTGATGTGACCAGTTATACCACAGTAATGACAAATGGGTACAAAATTACGAGGAGATTTACTTACAGATTCTCGGGTTGGTGCAAGAACTTTCACTGAGTTTTTAGGTGAAGAGAGTTTACTTACAGTGCTTTTGACAAACCTGCCATACAATTCCCTCGAAGGGTTTTCATGAAGACTTGTACCTTCAACACCAGATTTGTTAGAGAATCCTAGACCAGGATGTTTGTTTCTGTTTGAAGCTTCAGAAGGACGTTCAGGACTCTCACCCTTCCCAAAGTACCCCAGCCCGGTAAGGTCAGCATATTGTCTTCCCATGGAAAGTAGCTCATTCAAATCCGCTTTCCCTTTATTCAGTTTCTTAACAACTTCAGTAGTGCGTTGCAGTTCAGCCGATTTTGCATTATGCTTGTTTTCCAGACTTGCATGTTCATTCGTGATTCGGCTGAGTTCATTTCTGAGCTTCAAGATTTCCTTGTTTCTATCAGCAAGTAGTTTTTGGGTTGAAAACAGTTCAGAAAGCAGACATTCAATCATCTGAGGCTTCCCCAGTCCATCTTGCTTAGATAATTTAACGCTGCTTTCAAGAATGGAGGTTCTAGCCTTTGCGGTGTCCAGCTCATTCTCTTTTTGAGAGGTAAGAGATGAGGAGGACTTGTCCATTAACATCCTATTCGCCTTGGTCAGTTTCGGAACCTCACTTTGAAGCTTCTTCATAGCCTCAGATGCTTGTGCGCATTTTCTCTTGGCTAACAAGTGAACTGGATCACTACACATGTTGCAGTTGGCTTCATCCTCTGATGTTTCAGATTCTTCCATGCCTTGTTCAAACTTTGTCGTGGCATGAGAGGTAGTGTGACACATAAACTTCTTTATAGAAGAATGAATTGCCATGTTGCTTGTGTGTGAAGAAGGTTCGTCTGTTCCTTCGCCATCTAAATCTTCCCAAGTGGCCTTAAGTGACTTACTCTTCTTTTTTAGATTGGCACATTCATACTGAAAATTCCCAAATCCACGACACTCACGACACTGGTCCTTCTCAATCCGTTGTGTGTCCGGTTTTGAAGGAAACACACTATTTTTCTTGTCTTGAGCCGTGGTCTTGCTGGGATTATTGAACTTCTTTCCAGCAAACTTGATCTTATATAGTTTCTGACTCATCTTGTTGTAGTTCCTTGCAATTAATGCAAGAGCCTCTTTCAACTCGCTGTCATCCACCATTGAACCTTCCTCTGCATCGTTGTCTTCCTTCTCCTCGACAACAGCAGCTTTGAGAGCAAGTCCCTTGTTTTTTACTTTGTCATAATTGTTGTTGATTTCGAACGTTCTCATATCACCAAGAAGTTCAGCCACATCAAGAGGCGCAATTCTCTGAAAGCTCTCAAGAGCCGTAATCTTCTCTCTGAATCTAGGCGCAACAGTCCGCATAATCTTTTGTACTTGACGATTTTCAGAGATCTCTTCTCCTAGCATTCCACTTTGATTGACCAGATCACAAAATCTGGCATAGTACATATCGATCGTTTCTTCATCCTTCATTCTGATTTCATCAAATTCAAGGGTTACACGTTGAAGTCTCGATGCTTTGACTGCCGTTGAACCTTCAAACTGACGTTGTAGAATCCTCCAAGCATCTTTCGCTGTATTACATTGAACTATCATTTTGTGTCTAGTCTGATCGACTGTCATCATGATAGCGTACAGAGCTCGATAGTTCGCTCTTTCTTGCAATTTTTCAGCTTCAGTCCAGAGGTCTTTTGGTTTAGGTACAGTAGCCGATGGAGATTCTTTCCCTTGGTCTGGGGCGGCCGCCGTGACTGGATGTTTCCAGCCATTTTCAATACTTTCCCAAGCACCTTTTCACAGAGATCTTAGAAAGATTGTCATCATTGATTTCCAATAGGAATAATTTGAACCATCCAATTGCTGAGGCCTAGACATCGATCCACTTTCCTGATTCATGATCGCCCAATCCACACGTCCTTAGATCTTTCGCAAAGTATACGAAAATCCGTTATGGTGCCAATTGAAGTTTGATACTTGTATCCCAAGTATTTAGAGTTACACACGATTAGCTAAATAGAATAAAGTGAAGACTCAAATTAATTGCGGAAGCAGTATTATCAAATTTGAACCTCAGGAGAGCGTCCCACTCTCCCTTCGGATCTCTTTCATTATGCAATCAACTCAAATCATTCTTCAAGGGTTTACAGTATAGACTCTCTCTACACTCTACTTGAACAATGAATTGCACAACTACTTATCCGACCACAAATCTCTTGTGGTATTCTTCACGTTTGACTCCCTCAAACTAAAACAGAATGAACCTCTGAACACTCTGTATTTTTTTTTTCTTTTTACAGCAATCCCACTCACATACAAAATCACTCAAATTAAATAATAAGCCGAAGACCAACGATCAATCGTCCTCACTCTTGAGAAAATTAAGAATATCAAAAGTACTCCTTAACACCATCTCGTCGTCCTTTTATCCCCAACCTCATATGGTAAGTTCTTCCTCTATCTTCCCAGCCAAGTCATATCATATGGTAAGTAAGTGCACATGGAAGGTGGTCATAGATGGAGTGTGATTCACGATCTTTCTTTTGACCTGCCATAATAAAACATGTATAAGTATTGACCAGTAACTGAAGTAATCAAAAAACTACATGGAAGGTGGTCATAGATGGAGTGTGATTCACGATCTTTCTTTTGACCTGCCATAATAAAACATGTATAAGTATTGACCAGTAACTGAAGTAATCAAAAAACTAATCTAAGTAATTTAAGACAAACTTCCATTAAATATTTTTGTGAAGTCTGAAACTGAGAACAAATGAAGGTTCTTCGATTTGCTGCCAAACCTCAAAACTTACAGAGGTCATCCAAGTGTCCTAGAGTGGTTTCCCAATACTCATTACTTGTGAAAGAAATTCAACAAGTGGAGTAGAATTCTTTCCGTTTGTCTTGCGAGTTCCCCCCTTTTTTTAGTCAAACACTAAAAATGCAACTCAATTAGGTTCTGAACCTCATCCAAAAATATAATAGAAAGCTTCGTCATCATCACAAAGTATACAACCAAATCTCAAATAATTCAATTAAATCGGCTGACAAGAAACACGACATAAGGCTCAACAGGCTACTAATGAAAATATACTTCAAGGGCCAATGAAAAAGACTAGAACGAGCAATTTCAAAGAAATGCCTCAATAACTTTCACAAATCACTACTTCAATCGATTCATTTCAAAACAGACTCAAAGCAAGTTCTGATCACCCAAGAATCCGACCAATAACTCACAAAAAAAAAATACATAAGGCTCAAACTTACATGGTAAATAAATGTCCAACAAAATGATAATCAAATTCACCAAGATATGCTAGTCAAGATCAACATTACATCTCCTCAACTTCATCAACAATCATCAACCAATCTCAAAATTCACCACAATCCACACTCGCAAAACACACAAACTTACTCAAGACTGGACACCCAACAAAAGCAGAAGAAGAAGAAGAAGAAGAAGAAGAAGAAGAAGAAGAAAACAACCTAGAAGAACTAGACCTGGTCAACCATGTAGACACATAATCATGCAAGAACTCTCTCACACTTAAAACCGAACAATGTCCCCATTGTCGATAATCAACGTTAGAAAAGTTTACCCACATAATCAACCAACACACAAAAGCAGGGAAATTAAACCAAACACGAAAATAAAAAGAAGGAAAAAGGTACAAACGTACATGGCACAGTGACTAGATGAGTCACTCTGAATTCGATGGTGCTTGCGGAGGGGGGAGGTAGTCAGGCCCCGAACAACGGCGGGCGTCTGAAAAGGCATTGGGACCAGGGAAGCTCCATTGAACTCGGCCTGGGAGGGGCAGTGTGGAAATTGGTATGGCATCCCTTCTCGACATGGACACGGTCCTGCAATGACCTCTTCGTGTACTCTCGCATACACGCTTCCTCAGTAAGCTACTCAATCCCCCTAAGGGACATGCATTCTTCCACATAATTTACCTGCGACTCTGGTCGAGTCTCTCGGACAGAAATAGAGATGGTCTCTCCTAACACCGTCACGTTGAGTGCCCCACTCTTAACATCAATCATCATGTTCGTGGTCGCCATGAACGGTCATCCAAGGAGGATGGTATGCTCTTTCCTATTTACTCGAACGTCCCCCACATCAAGAACAACAAAGTATACGGAGACTATCAACTCTCTCACTCTTAGTAGCACATCTTCCACAATTCCCTCGGGTTGTCGGAGCGAGCGGTCGGCTAGCTGTAGTCGCATCCGGGTTGACTTCAAATCTCCAATCCCAAGCTATCGATAAACTGTGTGTGGCATGAGGTTTATGCCTGCTCCTAGATCGAGCGTCCCAGAGGTCTCTTCCCCATTCCCAAAGACTATAGTGATCACGAAGCCTCCAGGATGTCTTTATTTCTTCAGCAAGTTATGTTGAAAAACACTTGCCGCCTCGCATAAAACCACCTCATCGCCACTCTCGAGACTCAGTTTACTCTTTGCCAACTCTTTGAAAAATCTCGCATAAGCCGGTATCTTCTTCATCACGTCGGGAGGAGAGAGGTATATATATATATATATATATATATGTATATTACATAAAAATTATTATATTTTACTAATCTACATATTACCATTATTTTTTATAAGTAAGGCTCTGCCATAGTCAAGAATATGTGGTATGAATATACTAAATATTGTTATAAAAATAGAAAAACTAAAGAACACAATATAGAAATTGGATATAAATTATACTCAATGTTTTCTTTCTTTGTTCTGTGTGTTTTCCATTGCATAGGTGCCTTTTATAGGCAAACTTTCCAACCATTACAATCAATAATTGACACAAGATTGATATCCTCTCACTATCCCAATTTCTCCAAATAGTGAAATGTCACTATTTATGCATAGTGGTTCATTCCACTTGTTTGTAACACTCCCCCTTGGAATTCCCACTATGCAATGTGCATTTATGCTGCATATTAAAAACTTTATCCAGAAAAACCCTGTGGAAAAGAAAACAAGAAAAGGGAAAAAGAGTAAAGCCGCACATGCTCCCCCTCGAGTTATCACTGTGCAAGTCTCGAAGATGTCTCATTCAAATGTTATGGACGTACTTTCGGAATGTTGTAGTTGGGAGCGCTTTTGTAAATAAATCTGCTGCATTATCACTTGATCGGATATATTGAATCTTGATTTGTTCGTGCCTTTCAAGCTCTCGAGTGTATGAGAAGAACTTTGATGAGATATGTTTAGTTCAGTCACTCTTAATGTATCATTCTTTGGTTTGAGACACATGCTGCATTGTCTTCAAGTATCACGGTCGAGTCTTTATTGTTCGATAATCCACTGGCTTGTTGAATGTGTTGAGTCATGTTTCTGAGCCAGATGTTTTCCCTAGTTGTTTCATGAAGTGCAATGATTTCAGCATCGTTTGAAGATGTAGCAACTAGTGTTTGTTTCTGAGAACGCTAAGAAAATGCAGTTCCACCAATTGTGAAGATGTACCTGTTTGAGATCTCGCCTTATGTGGGTCTGATAAATATACTGCATCTGCAAAATCAATCATTTCATGTTTTTTTTTTCATTTGAGTAAAATAATCCCAGATCGGTTGTTCCTTGGAGATAACGGAATATATGCTTGTTTATATTCCAGCGTCTCCTCGTAGGTGACGAGTTATATCTTGGTAATAAGTTGGTAGCAAAATATATATCTGGTCCCGTACAATTAGCATGATATATTAGAGCTCCTATTGCACTCATATATGGTACCTCAGGATGAAGTATTTCTTCAGTTTCTTCACAAGGTCGAAATGGATCCTTTTCAACATCTAATGTTTGGTTAACCATCGGAGTACCAAGGGGATTAGCTTTGTCCATATTGAATCGTTTCAGTACTCTTTTAGTATAGTTAGATTGATGGACAAATATCCCATTCTGTACTCTCTCTATCTGTAAGCCGAGGCACTATTTGGTTTTTCTAATATCTTTCATTTCAAATTCGCCTTTCAGAAAAGTGACTGCTTCTCGTATTTCATTTGATATCCCAATAATATTTAGATCGTCAACATATACAGCAATTATCACAACTTCATCACGTGATTTCTTTACAAAGACACCGGATATATTTGATCTTTTAAGTATCCCCTTTATAACAATTGTTCACTCAAACAATTATACTGCATACGCCCGGATTGTTTCAAGCGATATAATGACCTTTGCAGCATTATCGCACATAACTCTTTAGGTTTGGAGTTTAGTGATTCGGGCATTCTGATTCCTTCAGGAATTTTCATGTAAATGTCGGTGTATAATGATCTATACAAGTAAGCAGTCACACCATCCATGAGACACATCTCAAGATTTTCATGGATAGCTAAATTGATTAAGTATCTGAAAGTAAGTGCATCCATGACAGGGGAATATGTTTCACCATAATCGATCTCAGGCCTTTGGGAGAATCCCTGTGCTACAAGGCGAGCTTTATATCTCGTGATCTCATTTTTTCTCATTTCATTTTCTGATGAAAACCCATTTGTATCCAATAGGTTTATGCCTTTTGGTATTATGGAAATAGGCCCAAAACCTTTCCGTTTATTGAGTGAATCTAACTCGGCTTGGATGACACCTTTCCATTTATCCCAATCATGTCTTTTCTGACATTCAGTTACAGATTTTGGTTCAAGATCCTCAACTTCATTATCAATTTCTTTCGATACCATATATGCAAATGCATCATCAATATTTATGATCTCATCTCGCTTCCGAAAATTCCCATTATTTACGTAATTAATGGAAATTTCAATATTTTCATTTCTTCCCGAAATTTTTCAATTATCTTAATTCTTTTTCAAATTCGGGTCATGAATTTCTCTTTTCTTTTGAGGATTCTTATTCTTATACCCAAATGGTCTTCCTCGTTTAAAGCGTGTCTTTGACTCATTTGGCATATTATCATTTGTGATTTCTTTTGGGATCTCAATTCGAGCAGGGGCATTCACAGCTGCCACATGTGATTTGGTCACCCTTTTTAAATCAGAAAATGCATCTGGCAATTGATTTGCAATATTCTGCAGATGTATGATCTTTTGAGCTTCTTGCTCTCTTTGTTTGGTGGGAGGATCAAGATGTGATATTGATGATGTACTCCATTCAATATTTCTCTCAATTAATTTTTCATTCCAACCTAAGGGGAAAAACAATTCTTCATTAAAATGACAATTATCAAACCGAGCTGTAAAAACATCACATGTTTTTTGCTCAAGGTATTTGATTATTGATGGAGATTCATATCCAATATATATTCTCAACCTTCTTTGTGGCCCCATTATTGTACGGTGGGGCGGAACATTTGGTACACACTGCACAACCAAAAACTCTTATATATGCAATATTTGATTCTCGACCATATGCCAACTGTAATGGCGAGTATGTATGGTATGCACTTTGGTCTTATTCGAATTAGATCATCTACATGCAGAATAGCATGTCCACATACTGAAGTGGGGAGTTTTGTCCTCATTATTAATGGTCTAGCTATAAGATATAATCGTATAATTAATGATTCTGCAAGACCATTTTGAATGTGAACATGTGCCACAGGATGTTCAACATCAATTCCCTCTGTCATACAATAATCATTAAATGCTTGAGATGTAAACTCACCAGTATTGTCAAGTCTGTGACTCTTTTGATAATATAATATGGGAATTGAGCTCTTAATTTATTAAGGTGGGCGAGTAATTTAGAAAATGTCACATTTTCTAAATCTTACGTGAGTTTGCTAAATTACTCGCCCAACTTATTAAATTAAGGGCTCAATTCCCAGATTATAATATCAAAAGGGTCAGACTTGACAATGCTGGTGAGTTTACATCTCAAGCATTTAATGGTTATTGTATGGCAGTGGGGAATTGATGTTGAACATCTTGTGGCACATGTTCACTCAAAATGGTCTAGCAAATCATTAATTAAACGGTTGCATCTTATAGCTAAACCATTATAATGAGGACAAAACTCCCCACTTCGGTATGGAGACATGTTATTCTGCATGAAGATGATCTAATTCAAATAAGACCAAGTTAACCATACATACTCTCCATTACAGTTGGCATATGGTCGAGAACCAAATATTGCACATATAAGAGTTCTTGGTTGTGCAGTGTATGTACCAATTGCTCCGCCCCAACATACAAAAATGGGACCTCAAAGAAGGTTGGAAATATATGTTGGATATGAATCTCCATCAATAATCAAATACCTTGAACCAAAAACAAGTGATGTTTTTACAGCTCGGTTTGATGATTGTCATTTTAATGAAGAATTGTTCCCCCCTTAGAAAAATCAATTGAGAGAAATATTGAATGGAGTACATCATCAATATCATATCTTGATCCTCCTACCAAACAAAGAGAGCAAGAAGTTTAAAAGATCATACATCTGCAGAATATTGCAAATTAATTGCCAAATGCATTTACCGATTTAAAAAGGGTGACCAAATCACATGTGGCAGTTGTGAATGCCCCTGCTCGAATTGAGATCCCAAAATAAATGGCAAATGATAATATGCCAAATGAGTCAAAGACACGCTTGAAACGTGGAAGACCAATTGGGTCTAAGGATAAGAATCCTCGAAAGAAAAGAGAAATTCATGACCAGAATTTAAAAAAGAATCAAGATGATGAAAAATTTCGGGAAGAAATGAAAATATTGAAATTTCCATTAATTACGTAAATAATGGGAATTTTTGGAAGCGAGATGAGATAATAAATATTGATGCATTTGCATATATGGTATCGAAAGACATTGATAATGAAGTTGAGGATCCTGAACCAAAACCTGTAACTGAATGTCAGAAAATACATGAATGGGATAAATGGAAAGGCGTCATCAAGCCGAGTTAGATTCACTCAATAAACGGGAAGTTTTTTTAGCATATTTCCATTATACCAAATGGCATAAAACCTATTGGATACAAATGGGTTTTCATCAGAAAAAGAAATGAGAAAAATGAGATCACGAGATATTAAGCTCGCTTGGTAGCACAGGGATTCTCTCAAAGGCCTGAGATCGATTATGATGAAACATATTCCTCTGTCATGGATGCAATTACTTTCAGATATTTGATCAATTTAGCTATCCATGAAAATATTGAGATGCGTCTCATGTATGTTGTGACTGCTTACCTGTATGGATCAGAATGCCCGAAGAACTAAACTCCAAACCTTAAGAGTTACGTGCGATAAAGCTGCAAAGGCCATTATATGACTTGAAACAATCCGGGCGTATGTGGAAATTGTTTGAGTGAACAATCGTTAAAAAGAGGATACTTAAATGATCAATTATGTCCGTGTGTCTTTACAAAGAAATTATATAATGGAGTTGTGATAATTATTGTATATGTTGATGATCTAAATATTATAGGGACAACAAATGAAATACGAGAAGCAGTCACTTTTCTGAAAGGCGAATATGAAATGAAGATCTCAGAAAAACCAAATATTGCCTCGGCTTACAGATAAAGAGAGTACAAAATGGGATATTTGTCCATCAATCTAACTATACTAAAAGAGTACTGAAACGATTCAATATGGACAAAGCAAATCCCCTTAGTACTTCGATGGTTAATCGAACATTAGATGTTGAAAAGGATCCATTTCAACCTTCTGAAGAAAATGAAGAAATACTTGGTCCTGAGGTAATATGAGTGCATAGGTAATATGAGTGCAATAGGAACTCTTATGTATCTTGCTAAGTGCACCAGACTAGATAGATCTTTTGCTACCAACTTATTTAGCAAGATATAACTCATCACCTACGAGGAGACACTGGAATGGAATCAAGCATATATTCTGTTATCTCCAAGGAACAACCGATCTGGGATTATTTTACTCAAATGAAAAAAAAAAATTGAAATGATTGGTTTTGCAGATGCAGGATATTTATCAGACCCATATAAGGCGAGATCTCAAACTGGCTACGTCTTCACAATTGGTGGAAGTGCATTTTCTTAGCGTTCTCAGAAAAAATAACACTAGTTGTTACATCTTCAAACGATGTTGAAATCATTGCACTTCATGAAGCAACTAGAAAAAGCATCTAGCTCCGAAACATGACTCAATACATTCAATAAGCCAGTGGATTATTGAACAATAAAGACCCGACGGTGATATTTAAAGACAATGCAGCATGTGTCACTCAAACTGAGGAATGATACATTAAGAGTTACAGAACTAAACATATCCCACCAAAGTTCTTCTCATACACTCTAGAGCTTGAAGGAACAAACAAATCAAGATTCAATATATTCGATCAAGTGATAATGCAGCGGATTTATTTACAAAAGCGCTCCCAACTACAATATTCCGAAAGCACGTCCATAACATTAGAATGAGACATCTTCGAGATTTGCACAGATGATAACTCGAGGGGAGCATGTGCGGTTGTACTCTTTTACCCTTATCTCGGTTTTTTTTTTCCACAGAATTTTTCTGGATAAGGTTTTTAATGAGGCAGCATAAACGCACATTGCATAGTGGTAATTCAAAGGGAGTGTTATAAACAAGTGGAATGAACCACTATGCATAAATAGTGACATTTTACTATTTGGAGAAATGGGAGTAGTGAGAGGATAACAATCTTGTGTAAATTATTGATTGTAATGTCGAAAAAGTTTGCCTATAAAAGGCACCTAGAATGCAATGGAAAACACACAGAAGATAGAAGAAAAATTAATTATAATTTATATCCAGTTTCTATATTGAGTTCTTTATTTTTCCTATTTTTATAACAATATTTGGTATATTCATACCACATATTTTTTACTATGGCAGAGCTTACTTGTCAAAAATAATGGTAATATGTAGATTAGTAAAATATACTAACTTTTATGTAATATACATATATATAAATAGTAAATTTCTAACTTCCTGACCGGGTAGAGCACTCGTGCTGATAACGTGTTATAAAAACAGGAAAAACAAAGAACTCAATATAGAAAATGGATATAAATTATACTCAATATTTTCTTCTTTCTTCTGTGTGTTTCCATTGCATTCTAGGTGCCTTTTACAGACAAACTTGTCCGACATTACAATCAATAATTTACACAAAATTGATATCCTCTCGCTATTCCCATTTCTCCAAATAGTGAAATGTCACTATTTATACATAGTGGTTCATTCCACTTGTTTATAACTATTTATAAATTGTAGCTAATCTATACTTGGTACCTATAAAAAATTGGTTCGAATGGTTCGGACTGTTGTAGCTAAAAAAATTAATAGTTGCATTTTAAAATAAGTTGATTTGGTTCCTTAACTATTAAAGTGGAGAACATTTTTGTAGTTAATTCCTGTAGACAACCCTGGATAAAATGAAGAATAATTGAATGGATATTTTGATTCTTAGATGACAGTGGATACAAGAGCAATATATATACATATCAATACAATATATATATATATATATGCTAACTCATATTTTCAAGTATCAAATACAATATTATATTTATTAAACAGGTTGCATAGATGTCCAATTATATGAGGGTGGGGAATGGGATGGCAAAATAGTAGTACTATTTGGATTTGGGAAAATGAAGTTGACAGGCAAAGGGACTGAAATCGATGACAGTTGTAAGCAATTAATAAATTAATTATCTCCTCAGGGAATGTTGTTACTTGTTGCAATCAAACACTACGTGAACAAACAATAATGATTCCAATTTCCACAAACATTCCTTACCTCTTTTTCACCGCTTCAATAAATTGCATTTTCTTTTTTCTTCTTCAACTATTATTATCTTATCTCATCCCACAAGCACATATGGATAAATTTTAGGCTTCGTACAATAAATTAACTAACCTCTATTGGTATTGTGTACAACAATTTCTGATTGAAACCCAAACTTAGAGATTTTTGAACTTTAATATTAAACATTCATAATATAAATATAACATCACGATCAGTACCTAATTACTCTAATATTTAGCTATATATGGTTTGCACCTCTTTTCTTATATGCTCTAAATTTATTGATATAGCGATAGTTGTTTTAAGAAGGAGAATGCAACAGAAAAATGAAAAGATGTACAGTACTTTATAAAAGCTCGCATTTCCATCATTACAAACAAATACTCCATTATTGAAACCTTTCTTTATCTTTTTCATCTTTGTCAGTAGAACTTTGTTTTTTGAGTTATGTCACATTATGTGAGCTGCTATACACTTGGGGCCCAGTGTAAGACTTCCATCAATACACTACAAATGTAAATATAGTTGCTTTACAACTGGATGACAGCGTTTCTGAATTAATTAATATCATCGTAGCCAGCCTTAAATCGGTTATTTTATATTCACCATACGGTGTCAGATAGTCTACTAGAATGGACTGACTATACTATCAATAGTATAGCTAATTGAGTCCGTTTATTAGCTACTTGAGCTGAATTAGCTTAAGCTCGTTCAAGGGTTTGGGTTAAATAGCCGAGCCTAACCTAACTGAGCTTTCACAAGCACAAGCTTACCGAAGACAAATCTTTTGATTGTTTATTAATTGAGTACAAGTTGGAAGGTGAGGAGATACTCGTCTAGAATAACATTTCTAATTAAAACAAAAAAACACAATAGTTGTTCTTTGGAAAGCAAAATTACTCCATTAATAGCTATTGTATCGAATATTGATAATTTATTCTGCATATAAGGTAAAAACAAGAAATTTTGTATTTAAAATAGCATAATTATCATTTGGGAAATGATAAAAGGGAAAGTAATTTTTTTCCGAAGTAACACGATATATCTCAATCTCATATCAGCTCTAAGGAGTTTGATTTGGTGTTCAGCACTTTACATAGAGAAAGTAAATGACGGTTCTGTTAAAGAAGTCTAACGAATGTCAATCACATGTCAGATTTTCGTCAACGAATGCAAAAATTGTAAAAGTAGTGTATGAATTTGCAAAATTGTAAAAGTGGTGATTAGATTGCAAAACATTAAAGGTTCTAATTAGAAATGAGAAAGAAAGGTTACTTACATCTTTAAAATCTTGGGGTGTGAGAAACCCTGATTTGAACATAGTTGCAGCAACAAAGACAGCAAGCTTAATTTTGTTGGGACCAAATTTGTGAATAGCTTGAGTTAAACTTAGTCCCCCTGCACTATGCCCCACCAATATAACCTGCACCATCAACATCATCAATTATACATCTATCAGAAGAAGAAGAAGAAGAATATATTAATCAATTACGAGTAAAATGGAAAATAATTAAGAAAACCTGGTGATTGTGAGGTAAGGAAGAGAGGAAGTGAATGAGAGGGTTATTATACTGTTGGAAAGTGAGAACAGAATTCGGGTCAGGTTAGATCCATGCCAGAGCCTTTGAGGTCAATACAGGAAACCCGATAACCCGAATTCTCCATGAGGCACTTAATTTTGTACCAACACCAAGCACCTCCTCCAATCCCATGAACAAAAACAAAGTGCGCTGCAGATTTCTTCAACACTTCTCTTTCCATCCTCTCTCTCTCTTTCTCACACCTTTNTGAGATGGAACCGTATTCAAAGTTCCAACAAATTAAGATAATGGGTGTGTCGTGTATACCAAGACTTTTTCTAATATTGGAATTAAATATTGTCTACAAGAAAGAATACAATATACAATACTTTTTTTTTTTTTCTCTCTTCTTTTTTCCTATTTGTCACATAAGTCACCGTTTAATATCCAGTTTTATGATACTTATTGTACCTGCCAACTGACTTTATAATTTATCCAATTAGAGATGGTGAATATAAATCAGAAACATATAACCCAAGGACTTTTCAAACGATTTGTAATTTTTCTAATTTATAGGGTATATTCGTTTGAATTTTTTAAATGTTTTTAAAATCTTATAAATGTATTTAATTTAAATTTTCTATAATTGTCTTAAAGTTTTTTTATATTCATTTGAGATTTTAAAGTTTTAAAAAAGTCCGAGTTATTTTCAAACTAAAGTTTTTTTATGCAAGCTTATTAGGACTTGAAAAAAATCATACATAAAATTTCACTCATAATTTCACATTCAAATTTAAGATTTTCGTGAGATTCCTTCAAAATCAAAAAATCTAAAAATGTCTCAAATCTCAAAATGTCACTCTATATCCCAAACAAATACACACCTTTAAGTACGTGTAGTGCCCCATTTGCTACTCTTAAATTTTAGTATTTTATTTCATTATTGGTGTTGTTATGTGGAATTAAACAACGATAATAATTGAGATTAAGCTCTGAAGAAAGCTGTTTATGAGCGAGTTTTATAGGATTTTGATGTCGATTTTTGTAGTACAGGAGGTCCTTTTATGTTTACCGAGTTAATAAATGATGGAATTTAATGTGTTCGAAAAGATCCTCGTACAAGAATAAATGCTTATATTTATAGTAATCTTCGGCCCATCTTTTGAGGTAGATGCGGCGGCATTAAATGTATAATGCCCCATTTTTCATACCTTAAATTCTCGAATAAATTTTTCATTTATTCATACCTTAAATGTATAATTCGTACTTGTCCCCAAATAAATAAACGAAAAGTTGCTAAAAATAAAAAGCGAATTGTCTCAAATCCTATAAGTAAATGCAAGAAATGTATTCAACCTTCAATCCTCGTCCTGCTCATTCACTCCTGCCTTGGTTCGGCCTCATTTTGTACCAGCTGGTAGACTCGTGCTCGACCTCCTCCTCCAAGCCTTGGTTGTTCCTGTGGAGGCGGATTCTGTTGCTGTTGCCGATTTGTCCTTTTCGAGCATTGCAAGATCACGTGTCCCGGCTTCTTACACCACTAGCATATGTTCTTACCGGCCAAGCATGCTCCTGGATGTCCCTTCCAACTTTGGCCACAAACATGGACTTGTGCAGCTGGCACTTGCTGCAAAGGTTGGGGTTGTATATCTCGAGCGCCACCTCCTTGCTTCCTTGTTGATAACCGACCTTATTTGTTAAGATTAAAGTGAAGACTAACGAAATATACAAAATGACTGCTCGAACCAACTCATGTGCCTAACTTAGTGCAACTCGGATCGATCTGAGCACCAAACCGACTTTATACACGAATGCAGACCGACTTCGCATACAGAAGACAACCGACTTCTCGAAGATTTCTCAACAGCCGACTTCCGCAAAGATCCTTCTCAAAGGTTCTCCCTGCAAACCGAGGTCTGGGATGACCAGAAACCGAAGTAGGTGACGAGACATCCACGCAATTGAACCACGTGCTATATTTGCAATCTTTATTGTCCCCACATTGACGAACCAATCGCTTCAAAAAGCTCCTTTGCATTAAATGCGATCATATCTACCTTGTTCTAGAAGTCAAACACACACTACTATAAATAGCGGAATTTATTATTGTACGGGCTTCTTTTTTACGCACATGCAAACATAGCTCGGTTTATACACAATACCGACTTACTGTACTCTGCAATTACTAAGAAATAATGCGAAGTCTACACGTTTACGCTTTAATTACGATTTATTATCGTTTGTTAAATCCCATACAACAACAATTTGACGCTAGAAGGAGGGTCTCATAATTTATTTGACGTTAATTTTCGATTTCCTCCACATAAGCCACATACCTCTCGTCAAGTTTACGTTTGTTTTCATCAACCAAGCAATCATCATATCTAATTCTAAACAGCAAGAAAAAACTCCAGAGGCTGGACATAGTCGTGGTGCTGCCCAGTCTGATGGAAGAATAACTATGCCGCCAACAACACCTGATTACGCAACTCTATTTCAAAACCTAGAGTTTGTGAAAGGTTTTTCTGCTTCAATGGCTCAAACGATGTCGGGGGCCTCTGTTCCCGCTCCTGATTATTCGGGCAAAGCCGCCGAAGTCGCTGGTACAAGGACGTCATGCACATGCGGCCACGACGCATGTAACCTCACAACTGCATAATGAGTTGCCGCAGAAAGAAGGGGTTGTTGTTCAAACTCAAGTTGATTCTCCAATTGTCACCAATCAACCAGTGGAAAATCCACAAGAGATGACTACTGAGAGCCACTCAGGTCACTACCAACGACCTCCTGCAGTTCCACGACCGACATTACCACAGCCACAAAAGCACACCGACTTACGCCAAACAATAGAGAGGAATTGCTCTAGGCATGAGTCGGTGGAACTAGAAATTCTCCGGAAGAAAGTTGCCGAGTTGGAAACTCGGCAGAAAATTCAAGAAGACTCTCCACGACGAGCTTTCACGTCGGGTCAAGTTTATCAAGAAGCAGATTCTCCTTTGACACTCGAGCTTACTATGGAGTTGTTATCGAGAAAAAACAAAGTTCCCCAGATAGGTCTTTACGATAGGACCTCTGATCCAGACGCTCACCTCGGTCAGTATACCTCGTGGATGGATCTCCACGGGGCCACCGATGCGCTGATGTGCCGCATGTTCTCCCTCACCTTGGGGCCTAGGGCTCAGAAATGGTATCACTCTTTGCCACACCATTCTATCTGGAAATGGCAGTGACTGATATCAACATTTCGATCTCACTTTATAGGAGCCCAGGTATGTTTGATTCCAAAATAATCTATCGCTAATATCGTTCAAAACAATGACAAAAGTGTCAAAGACTATAGCTCGATTCAACGAGCATGTACAAAGCATGGAACAATGCCATTCGGAAACATTGCTAGTCGCAGCGATCAAATAATTTTTTCCGAATAAATCGAATATATTCTCCACAAATATATCAAATAAACTCCACGAATATTATAAATATTCTCCACGAATATGTCAAACAATCCTCCACGAATAAACCAGATATGTCCACGAATATTTCACATATTCTCCGCAAATAAATCACATAATATCTCGAGCAAATCAAGTAATTCTCCTCAAGTAAATCGAATAATACTCCACCATAAATCCAATAATACTCCTCAATAAACCAAATATCTCCATGAATAAATCATATAAGCTTCACGTATAAGTCAAATAATGTTACACAAATAATCCAATGAGCTCCATGTATAAGGTATATAATGTTCCACAAATAAATCCAATTATTCTCCATAGATAAGTCTAATAATTCCCACGAATATATCAAATATTTACTCCAATTTCACCAATTAAAAAATCCTCAAGCTCAAAATTTAAATCCACTCCATACCTTCATCATGAGAATGATATTCTAAATTACCTTCTCGTTCGCTTTTAATCATCTCGAATTAATTTTGAGCACTAAATGAGGCTGTTGGATCAATTTAGTAGTATTCTAGGCCATTTCTGCACTCACTGGGCCTTTCCTATGCTTGTTGGGCCGCGCACATGGAAATTGGGCCGCCTAGAGGACGCCTGGGCCACGCTATCAGGCTGATGGATGGCTGAGAAGGCGGGCTGGGCGCGCGGGCCACCCTTTGTGAGAGATGCGGGCCGCGCGGGCTGGGCGCGGCCCGCGTGGCAGATCTGCTACCCGCGCCTGGTGGATGTTGGGCCTCGCGGGCTAGGCTCCTGCTGGGTCTTGGGTCTCGTCCTCTGGGCCACGTAATGGATATCGAGCCTCCACTCCTGGGCCGCGAGCTGGAGCAGCTAGTCGACGGGCCTTCACTCCATGGCTGCGCGATTGAGAACCCGGTAAGTTGTGGGCTGCGGGAATTAGCACAGTGTGCTGCCGGGAAAAATCTGCCGGAAAAAATGACTTGCCGTCTCCGACGCAGGTAACCATCCGAGAGGGCGCCCCGATGAGGAGAGTCCGGTGGTGCCGTCGGTTCGAAGTGGTTCGCCGAAAATCGACGGGAAATCGAAGAAGAAGACCGATGGTTGACCAACAATTTCTTAGATCTACATATTTTGACCGACAAATCGACGGCCTTCCCGTTGGATTTTTTTATTGAAATTCTAAAGGTAGAACGAGCACGAAGAGAGCTTTGCAATGGTGTAAGAATTTTTCAGATCGGCCGACTTTGGGTGGCGTCCGGCGGCGGATGCGGCGGCGGACGGCGGCGGCAGCGGCGGTGTCCGGCGAAGATCGGTAGCTGGAGATTCGTCTCGCCGAGAGGATTCCGATGGTACCCTCAGATTCTTCATAGCCCTCCCGGATCGCCGGAAAAACGCATTTGAAGGTCTAATGTTGACCAAAACTTCTTAGATCCGGGAAGTTTGACCGGCCAAATCGAAGGCCTTCCCGGATGAATTTTCGAATGAGATTTGAAGGGGAGATTCACCTCGACGAGATCTACCCGTTGACGTAAACATTTTTACGATCCGAACACGTTGGCCGGCTGAGTCGAAGGAGGATTTTCGGAATTTTTCGATCGGAACACCACTTGACTTTTTTAACGGGTCCCACAGACGGCGCCAATGAAGTGAATAAGATTTCACTCGGGCTTCTTCGACTCGGTCGACCTCCGTACCTGCAAGAACCCAACGCCGGGAGGGGTCCCGGCGTCGGGCCTTCGACGCTCAAGTCAGTATCATTCCAAATCCCAAGAGTATAATTGTGAATGTAGAGAGAGAGAGTGAATGGGATACCTTAGCCCCTTTTATAGGGGGAGTGTACCTTGTGGCCCAAGTTGGGCTTGTCCAATTAGCATCGTGCCACGTGTCCTAACCATGTGTAGGCATATTCTTCAATATATTCCCTCCTTATCCATTAGGACTGATCTAGTATATAATATCTTATATCAGGCTTGTATATTTCGAACATTGTTCGTTCTGATTTTTAATGATATCTCTATCTTTTCGTAAAAAAAAAAAGAAAATAAAAAAACTACAGTGAATCTCCACATGTGCCACTGTTCACATCTGGAATGGGGCCAACATCTAGCGCAGGATTGAAGGAGAAATTGCTACACCACTTTGGCGAAATGAAGGAAGTGTTGCAACACTGAAGCTGGTCTTACAACTCATTTTCTCTTTATCTTCAACCAAATTCAATCTAAATATATTTTTTTATTTTAATTTATTTAAAATTTACAATTGTGTTCCAAAATCTATAAAGTGCGGTTTCTATATGTAGAGAATGAAAAAAAATGATTTTTTTTTAAAACAAAAAAAATACACTTGTTTAATAAAATGAGACAAGTATCTGATTCACAAAAAGAAGAACGATCGCGAGCCAATGTCAAATTGTGACCTAGGTTGCCAATTGGGATGACCTTTTTTTTTTAATTTTTTTTTATCTCGTGATCCAATTCATTGAGTTAGGTATAAAAGTGGTCTAAAAAAAACTTTTATTTAATTGGAACATTTTGTAATTTATATAGGGAAAATTTTAAATTGGAAATGAGTATAATTTGAATTCTCAAGGCGGGAAAGGTGGCCCCAAGAATCGGGATTGATGTTACGTTTTCTCTATTAATCCCCAAACATCGTCATGTGTGCTGCTGAGCCTCTCCTTTTTCCTCTCTCAACCTTTTCTTCTTGTTTTTGTTCAATCTCCGCCAG
>BKCP01004517.1:369994-387852 GCA_008636005.1 Striga asiatica | reverse complement strand
CTCAACAATTCTCAGTCTCCATTTTCGCTACGGTGTGTGTGTGCACGCTCTTCCCTTAAGCATCTGTCAACAATCTCCTCTTCATTTAAAGGTAATTTCAGAGCCACTCTGTTTTTCATTGTGTGTGTGTGTGCGTGTTTAAACTATATTCTAGTGTTGATTTTCCGCCATTGCGGTGTCGGTATATTTCTCTGAAAAAAAGGAAGTTTCTGAAATTGAGCTTTACGAACCTAATGGAAGTTTGTTCGTATTGTGATGTTGGGAATCTGGTTTCCGATTGTGGATACTTCACAATTTCTATAGTTCGTTTCATACTAGCTTAATTCTGTGGATCTGCAAATTTCGAAGGTTAATGACTAGGTTTGGTCAATGAGCTGCTAATTGGCGTGGAATTGAAGAGGGACAATGAATAGAACAGTCTTCAGCTTGTAAACAAGCTTGAAACAGTGATTATGACCACTTCAAAAGTGTTGGAAGTGGATCCAGCTAAAGACTTGTATTTGTAGTCATATTGGCATTTGGATATTTATTGGAGCGAACCATATTTCTCTTGATTGCAGAGAGGGAAATCAAGATGGAGAATGAGGTGAGGAAGCTTGATGCATCATGCTGGAATGGTCAAATTTGTCTGGATAGTTCTGAATGGCTTGTGGAGAATATCAAGAGTAAGAATCTCTCTCTCTCTCTCTCTCTGTGTGTGTGTGTGTGTGTTTACAACAACTGTTGGTGTTTCCTCTTACTACTGCTATATGGTAACTGAATATTGCAACTTTGCAATTTTGTTGAAGGGTCTAAGAAAAGAATGCGGAGTTTTCACCTGATTATCAAAATATAAATCCTTTTGTTTTGTTAGACTACATATACCAACAAAGACCCCATTGCATATGTATTAACTTAACAACACCCTCTTATTTTATTGGTGCTATCTATAACATATTATAAAATACGAGTAGATATTTGTAATTCTTTAAGGTTGTGGGTTTTGTATTTTTAACCCTAAAATATTATTGGCAAATTAGCCTTGTGTAAATCCAATCAAGTGCTAAAGCTCCATCCAAACTGATGGACTGCAAAATTTCAGGATTTCTTTTGTCATTGATTCTAGACCTTAAAAAAGATTTTTTTTCTTTTTTTTTTTTTCTGAAATATTCTCCTCCGAATCCCCAATCACTCGGTCCAAATGCAATAGAGCATTATTACCATTTTGTCAATTTTTGTTAACTAAAAGGGAACCTCCTATGCTTGGTACAGAAGAGATACTAAAAATCTCGATAGTGCAGGTATTGATCAGAGTGTAAAAGAAATGCTGCAGTTGATCGAAAATGATAAAGGTTCTCAGATGGAAAATGGTGATAATAATAGCAATTATCCTACTAAGCTGCCAGAGTTAATTGCCCATATTAAGGAAATCTCACACCGCCACCACTTGCTTGCTGATCACTACAACAAGCTAACGGGAGAACTGAGTAGCCAAAGCAAGTCAGCCAAGAGTAACGAGAAAAAAACTTTCAACCCTCAACTCACCCCTCCATTCCTTACTCCTATGAATAAACTGAGGATGAACAATCTCGATGGCCAACTAGTTGCTTCTGATTTATCTCTAAGTTCGGGCGGAGGAATTTCGGATGTAACTCCAAACGAAGGATCCCAATCCTCACTGTCATCAGATTCTGATTCGGAGACTTATTATGCATCACCTAACGAGCGTTCGAGTTCGGTTCGTACTCAGAAGATGCTGGAGCATGAAGTAGTGAGTTTGAGAACTGACTTTGAAAAACAACTAAGTATTTCAAATGAGAAATTGTTGTCTGCAGAAGAGGAAATTGCTAAATTGAAGAGGGAACTAGAGAATAATGAGAAGGTCATGGTGAAATTGAGTGGTCTAGAAGTTGAGCTTCTGGCAGCCAAGAGTCAAATTAAGCTGCATGAGGCTGAGACCGAGAAGGAGAATGGAAGGTCTTTGCTGCTGCAAATGAAAATAGTTGAATTAGAAGGTGAGCTTGAGTTTGAGAAAAAGAAAGTTTATGAATTGCAAGAGAGTGTAGAAAAGTACACTACTGAGTTGTCGGATCGCGATGTTAGGATACAGGAACTTAATGCGGAGCTCGAAATTGCTTTAGGAAATTTCGCTTTGGAAAAGTGGCAGCTGGAAGCATCTATTTCTAAATTGTCTGAACGTTTGAATTTTCTTGAGGCAGAAAATAAAGAGCTTCGTTTGCAGTGTGAACTATTAGATGATGAGATCAAGAAACTCCAAGATGGGAAAATTGAAATGGAAAAAGAGAAAAATGCTTCAAGAATCATTTGGCAAGATAATATCGAGGATGCAAAAATCGAGCTATCCAAGAAAACTGCACTTGCTGATGCTTTGAATGAAAATCTTGATGGACTGAAACTAAAATACGACACTCTAAAGGCCGAGAAAGACGGACTCAATGCTAAGCTACAGACACTTGTTGCTGAACTACATTGTCGAGAGGATCATATTGGAAATCTTGAACACAATCTGCAAAGAGTAGAGTTTGAGAACAAACAGCTTAGTTCGGGGGCTGATAGTGCAAAGAAGCTAATGGATGAACTAAAGGTGAGGTCTGATGAGTTGGAGAAAGAGGTCCACATGCAGGAGGTTGTGATATCTGATATGGCTGAGGAAAAAAGGGAAGCTATAAGACAGCTTTGTTTCTCGCTCGACTACTTCAGATGTGCCTATGAAGATCTTCGAAATGCATATGTTGTTCGTAAACGTCCTGTGGCTGTGGTGCCATAAAATTTGGTTTTACCGTTTATTAGAACTTTGGTGCTTATTCATTGTTGTCTTTGATAGTGTTTTTCTTTGTCCAACTTTTTTTTTTTTGGTGCGATAGTGCAATATATGGTTACAGACACAATGTTTGTGTAAGGTTGCAGAATCTGGGATCCCATCGCCGCAAATCTGTTTTGGAGTCATCATTTATGGCACATGTTTTCGTTAATGTTATAAACTTTAAAGTAATGTTGAGGGTCTGTAAAACTATATTCTATGAAATGTGAGCTATTATTTCTCAAAGGCTAAATTGCTTTTCATATGAAGATTTTTGTTATTGACCCAGGCTGATAGTGTTGATTAGTTAAAAGATCCGAATCTCCTTTCGGTGTAATAGGATTATGAAGTGTTAGAAAATGAGTTAAAAGAAAGTGGATGTCCAATTCATTTCAATTGAATTTTTTATGGCTAAAAAAATTAGTTGAGTGAAAAGGTATTACTAAAATTAGTCATTGAATTAGTATTATAGAGTTATGAGAAGTGGAAAGGTTCAAGAGATTTATTACTAATTGAATTCCGAATCAAATTGGACCCTTTTCCAATAATAAAAAGATGTAGAGACGNTTTTTTTTTTTCCAAACGATAGAATACTTCTCATAGAAACAAAACAAACCAAATTTCGAATACACGAACATTACAGAACATAAAACCGAGCTAGAGAGAACCACTCCTAGGTGGCCTAGACCAAACAACCCACTGCACAATACAAACAGGCCTAAGGCAATGGCTAACTGCATTGACTCCTCAGAACCTAAAGTAACAATCAAACACAGAACAACAAAACAGAAAGAAGGAAACCAAGTCATAGAGATGTTTTAATAACTAAAATCATACTTCCTCCTATTTTTATTTTTTTTTCACTCTAGCTTAATTGACCATTGATTAAAGAAATGTCGTTTTGGCTATTTTGTTCATATTTTTTCATTTTTAACCTTCCATCTAATACATAGTGTCTCTTCATATCCCATCTCCATCGTTTCCCATAACATGTACTAAATAATTTCTTAATTAGCGTGTTGTTTCTCAAAACGACAAATAATAAAAATAGGAGGGAGTATATCATATTGGTCAATTTATAAGTGAGAAAACTTGATTTTTGTAGCGTCAATTGAGTTAGTGCCATTTGTGAGTAATAGCATCTGTCAACTAAATCGCGTCTCCTCCTCTAAAAAAGCAAAAACCAAAAAGCCCCAATTTCTGTAATCTAGCCTCCCTACCGGTGGCCCTCGTTCATCAAATTCCGACAATCATCTGGCAAGCCCAAGGTCTGGCAGCACGGCACTGGCGGGCGTTTTGTCCTTTTCCCCCGAGTGGTCCCGATCTTCAAGCTTCGCCATGTGAGGTGCAGTTTCGGCAGACGACACGGTTGTCCTTGCGACGGTCGGGGCGGCGGCATATCCTTGGTTTTTTTCTCTTCCGACCTTCTCTGGTGTTGGGAAAGTTAGTTCCTCAGGTGAAGCTCGTGCGGTGGTGCGGTGGCTACAGAGTGTGCATGGGGAGGCTGTGAAGTGTGCCGGTCTGGGTTGCGTCCGCGGAGTACTAGGAGAGGCTGACTGTAGCGTCCCATTTGTTCCGAATTATTTGGAGATTATTATTGTTATTTATTTTATTTTCTGGAGTTATTTTATTCGAGCTCGATTATTTTATTTTGATTTTATGCTCGTAATTGTTAATTGGATTAAATTAATATCGAGCCGAATGATATTATTATTATTTTTATATGTCGATCTGACCGAGTAACCGAGCCTAGACGGAACATAAATTTTTTTAAAACCGAGCCTCGAAAATTGTGGGAGCCGAATCGAGAGCCGACCCGCCGGCCCGCGCGAACCGCCCGGTTCCCTCAACCCGCTACCATTCCAAACATCTTGGAGTTATAATTTTGAATTTTGAATCCCTCCATATCAGCCTAATCCCTCATACTCAGCCTTTGACTAGATTTTATGAGATTAACAACCTACCATAATGCTAATAAGTAACCCCCTCCCCTCATCTCTCTTTTTCTTCTTCACGCTCATCACTCCCCTCTCATCTCTCTTTCGCTAATTTCTTTTTCTTGCCCCAGCTCTCAAAGCTCCCTCTCCCTTCTCTCTTTGTCACTAGAAAACTCACCAGCCCTCGAACGAAACGCCGGAGGTCCGTCGCCCGCGACCCTCGCTCCACCGCACGCGCCACCCGCGAGCCGCCAACAACTCCGACCTCCACGTCTCGGCTGCAACTTCCGACCATCTTCCTCGCACCCGACCAGCTTCACGAGCCACCTCTGGTCATCCTCCTCATACGTGTGAGCCGCCTCCAACGTCGAGCAAAAGCAGACGATTTCCCTGCCCTTAGGAATCGAACATCAACGAGCCTTTCTATGATCGAGCCGTCGTTCGTTTTCGCCCCTTTGGTGTTTGGTATTTTACTAAACTCCATGTATATTATGTGATTATATGTTTAAATGGCTGATGTTATAATATTTCATGAATTATTTGAATTATTATGATATAATTTGATATTATATGTGTTGTAAAAAATTAGATCTATAGGGTTTATAGTGAAACCCTTAAGATCTGATTTAATCTCGTGGATAACTCTTAGAATATGGAACATTTTTGTGTCCTAATTACAATGGTCTTGACCTTGTGCAATCTAGACTTATATTTTTCAAGTTATGAATTTTTTAAATTTATATGATTGCTGCAACTTGTAAAATGCGTGAGAAATTGTATTGTTTCCCAAAAATTATGGAGTTTGGATATGTTTCTCCCAGACGTGTTTGTACATTGCGTAAAATGTTTATGATTTTTGGAATTCATTTTCTAGGGTAAATGATTAATTGTTCAAATCTGCTGAATCTTGTTAAATCCATGAAAAATCGAATCCTTGATATAAATGCATGAAACTCGGTCATTATGCTTATTCGATATGGTATTTGATAGTGTGAAAATCCCAGAAATTATTGGATTCATTTTGTTGAGTTTTTGTTAAAAACTTGTATCTTGCTGAATCTTGCAATAATTATCATAAATCACATGATAAGTATTTATGCCTGAAATTTCTATATCTTAACCCCAGCATGTTGTAGTTACTTGCATAAAAATATTAGATCTTAATTCGTTCATTTGGTCAGTCATTAAATCCATGCTCGTTTTTACCGAAAAGTTGTTTCAATTTTATAAAAACGCATGTTCAAGTGATACGGCTGAAACTTGGTGATTTTGATATACTCAGTGATGTCTCTTATGTGTTTAGATTTTAAATCAAAATTCATTCATTTACCTGATCAACTAGAAAATGAGAGTTAATTGTCAATTTGCTCGATTTATTGGATGAAAATGTTAACTCTTGAGTTTGGGCATGATTTTTAATATATGAGGTCCTCCTTACATGTTATATAAGTAGTGTAAATATTAAGTTAAGTGGCTGAGTATATTGTGAGTCGACCATTATGTGTCTTTTCCCATATTTGGTTCAAGTCGAGTCGACTGTTCTATAATTCCACGAGAATTGTCCACGAGCCACTTAGTCGACAGATTCGACTAAGTTTGTGTGATCGTTGGACTATTTGTAATCGAGAGTTATCTTGATTTCGTGTAGGTGTCCCGAGGTGTTGACCTCAAATCCTACCGTTCCAACTTGTATTGTGATTTTATCGCTGCAAATCAGGTGGATACATTTACGTTGTATCTATAATTATCGCACTCGTTATTTCGTATGAATGTTTGTCGATAGCTTCTGTATGCGTGAGAACTCTATTCTAAGTGTCCCGTCGATAGTGCCTTTGACGAATGCATAATCAGTGAGAGGTCGCCTGCCCGTTGTATCCGGGAGGGACGCCCTGTGCCGTTGTATCCGGAGGGGGGAAAAACAGCTCTACTGTCTCCTGGAAAGGATCCTATGCCCGTTGCATCTGGGGTGGGAATGTTTCCGGTTACATCCTTGCCGATGTCTAGTCGGGAGGTTTGTTGTATGTACATTGGAGGTTTGCGATAGGGCCAAATAGGGAGTTAGATCTGGATTCCATGCATACATTATTTATAGTTTTGAATCTTTATGCGGGATATATGTTTAATGTTTTTTTGTGCTTATTTTCGTGTGTTTTATGTGCTTTAGTTTAGTTTTTCTAGGTTCGTTTTAGTGTCAACCGGTCCATTTTATCGTATTTTGAGTATTTTTATTCTCGTCCTGTGTTTTTGTATTTTTGCGTATTCTCTCATCTCTTTTGGTGTGTTATGTAGGTCCATATTGCAAGCTTGGGAATCCGAACCATTTCTGAGCCATTCCGAGATCATTCTGAATCATCCGAGCCATCCGAGCGAGAGATACCCTACCTTGGGACTCAACATACTTGCAGCGAGATTCCATTCGCGTGCCGCGAACCGCGCACCATAGCAGCCCCAGGCGCCCACTCGCAATGAAGAAGCATTGGCGACCCGCGAAACGCACTCCCCAGCTCCAAGGCCTAGCACTCGCAGCGAGTTTCCGTTGGCGACCCGCGAAGCGCGTGCCCCAGTAGCCCATCTCCCCACACTCGCTGCGAACTTCCTTTTGCAACCGGCGAAATGCGCGCCCCAGCAGCCCATCTCCATACACTCGCAGCGAACTTGTGTTCGCGACCCGCGAAAGCGCCCGTGCAGACCATTTTTCACTCCAACTCGCTGCGAACCATTATTCGAGACCCGCGAACTTCAGAATTTCATTAAATGTGTGTGTTTCTAGTGTGTGTTTGTGGTGTAGCTATAAATAGACATTGTGCTTTGTATTTTTGAACATCACCCCTCATTTTCCCAACTTTTAAGTTGAGAAATCCTCTCCATTTTCTCTCTTCTCTCTCTTTTGTTTTTTTATGCTTTGGTTGGAGGTTCAAAACTCATTTTTCCGGCGAAATTCCGGAAGGCTTATTTTTATCCAAGTTCCGAGCTTTTTATTCATTATTTTTGTCCGGGCACGCGATAGGAGAGTAAGTACCTTGCTTAGGACTTACTACTTCGAGTTTGTTCTTTTGATTTTGTGTTTATGCTCGTTTCTAGGGTTTTGCTTTATTTTTATTGCTTGCTTACGTGTGTTAGGAATCTATACGTGTTTATCTAGTATAAAGGTCTCTACTTTGTTAAAAGCGTGACGATTTAGTGTAGAAAGCTCGTGTTAGATTATCTAGGATCATTATGCTCGCATGTTTTCTCTTGTTTTCTTTTATTTTCTTGAGTTATGGATACTCCGTGCAACCAATGTCTTGATCTCTCTTTCCATCATTTGCTCTTAGATTAGTAGTTTAATTTTGTGCAATCATCCCCAATTAAGCGAGTAGAATATGTAGGACCTTGTTTTTGGTTATGTGACTTTGACGACTAGGTAGTGAACGAAGCTCCGAACAGCCTTCCTTTGAGAACGACCCGAGTTAGGTAGCTCGGTTACCACATGCCCAAAAATACTACAAACAAAATGGCGCTGTTGCCGGAGAAGGCGAGTAGGACGCCAAGTTTGCTATCTAGTTGTCGTTTGTTTCCGTGTTTCTCTTGCTTTTTGTGGATTTTGCTTGATTTTGCGTGTTTCTCTTGATTATTAGCTTATTTTCTATTTCTCTTGCTTTTTGCTATGTGTGTTCTTGTACATATCGTCACGTTTTAGTTTTGTTTTTGTGTTTTTCATTTCTTGGTCTCGTGTGCCTTAGTTATTTTGCTTTTCTTGTGCGAGGTACTTTGCTTGAGGAGCTCCAATGGATCTGTATGGTTATTCTTATGCTGGCAGCGCGTCTCGTGGATACCGCGACAATTATCAAGAGTAGATGTACCCGTATGAAGGGCCGCCTTACCCGTTTTCTAGCCATTCTTACCCAACATCTCAAGCCGATTTTGGTTATTTCTTTCTGGGTCATGACAAGACGCCTCACTACTATTCCACGCCTCCCGATTGTTATGATGCTACACCTCCACCCGAGCCGACTCGGGAAGCTTCTTCAAGCCGTTTAGATAAGATTATGGAGTAATTGGAGAAGTGCAATCATTCCCATCGTGCTTCAATGGCTCCCATATCCGAAAAAGAAGAAACCGAGTCCTATGCTCCTTTCTCTCCATCATACGAGCACCTATCGGTTGGCCAACCTTGTACATCGAGTGCCGAAGCTTCAATTCCAACAATGGTTGAGCCTACCGAACGTCACCGAGAGGTTTTGACGAGCACTCAAGAGGCACTTGCGAGCCTTATGGCGATCATTGAGGAGTTTCATAGTTGGAGGCTTATTCCCATTCCACCTGTTCTTCAAGTCACACTCACGAAGTTCGACTCTACCATGATCTCCTTTCTTGATTTGGACGCCTCTCACATTCCGCTCAGTAGATATTGTTCTCTATCGGCGAGGATTATTCGAGAGAGTACTCGGTTAGAGGGCGAGTTTCGAGCTATGGTGGATCGGTTTACCTCCGTGAAAGAGATGGGCCTCCCTCTCGTTTATGAGGGAACACAATCTCTCGACACGGGTGAGGACATCGATGAGTTGATTGTTAAAGAAACTTCCCATCTTGACGACCCGGACTTGCATTCTACATTAGGTACGTCAACCTTTAGGCTTCCTTTTTCTGCTTCCTGTTCACCTCCCCCTATGGAATCGCTCGCGTCTAAGGGGCTTCGCTTGAGAGTGAGTTCTTTCTATTGTTGAGAGTGAGTGCATGGATTCAGGAGATGATACGGTGTATGGTATGGGGGAGAATTCTTTTGAGGATTCGATTGTCCTTAACAGTGTTAATAGTACTCGGGAGGATGATTTTGAGGAGGATGATGAGGTAGTTGATAATGTTGAGGAGAATCTGAGCTATTGTGTGATGTCGTGGACCCGGGTGTGCGTTGGCGGATGATTTGGCTTGTGATGTTGAGTATGACGTGTTTCCGATATCCTTTGGGTCGTCATTTCGTATTGTCGAGGATCGTGACTATTTGAAGGAGTCTAGCATGTTCACACACATGCTCCCTATGCTTGAGATCGATGAGTACGCATCCAAGATGATACACATGATGATGGGGATCGATTCGATGTGCTCCACGGATATTTTCATATTTTCGGAGGTCGAGTATGGAGTCTTGGTTCGTAAAGCATTATCTCTTCTCTTGGTAGTTGTTGATATCCGTGCTCGGTTTCACAAGAACGAGGCCACGAGAGTTCATTGGGTTCGTCTTTGTTCCGTTCTCCCGGCCCGTCTACTTTTGGAGAATACGAATGCGTGGCACGATCGATATTTCTTCTTGGATCCCGGTTGATTCGGTTTGAGGATGTCGAGCTCAAGGCATTAAAATGAGCGCTTCGTGGGAGGCAACCCACAGTTATTACTTTTTTTTTCGTTCTTTGCTTTCTTTCGAGAATAATTAGCCTCACAAATCACACGACAAACGGTACTTCTGAAGAAGGAAACGGGACTCAAAACCGATATTGTGTTGAAATTTGGGTGGAATTAAGGCGGAGTGTTGAAAATTTGGGTGGAATTAAGGCGGAGTGTTGAAAATTTGGGCTAAGTGTGGAAATTATTGAGAATAGCTCGTGCCGACCTGCTTGGCAGTACCGACTTGTTATAGCCAAGCCTAAAATTTTTGGGTGAAAATGGGTCGAGAATCGAGCTAAAATTATGCTCGAGAGTTGAGTTGAAAGTTTGGGGCGAAATTCTTGAAATATGGCTAAGTGTTGGATTTTCACTAAGGAGAGTAAGAGATCAAGCAACTCGCGCGCGAAAAAGCACTGGCGCCCGGAGAAACCACACTCGCGCCGCGAGCTTCTGATGAATAATCGTGTATCTCCTCAACTCTTTTGTCTCGAACTAAGTTTGCCAAGGCTTCCTTCTCGACGATAGGCGTGGACGACTCGGTTGTTAGCCTTATCTTCTCACGGGTTTTGAGATGGTTCGGGTTTTAGCCTAGCCAACTCGATTTGTATGATACAACTCTCACAAATCTTAAACACACGATTTGCTCTTGCGAACGATTTTCAATTACCTGGAAAACATTGATAACTCAGAATGAGTACATTGGGTATTTATAAGAAAAACTAGATCTAGTCCTATGAGCACTATAATTCTAATCAATAGAAAATATATCTAATCCTAAGATAACTAAATGTCTTGCATATCAAGACTTACCAAAATATAAAGTACCTAACGAATCTAACTATCCTAACTAATAAATCACGCACCTCTCAAATCACGCCTAACTTTATCCTAACAATCTAACTAATAATACTCACGCAATTAAATCTAAACTAACACTAAATACCAACACCTAACAATTTTACGCCACTAATTAACATTTCTAACAACTAACCTAATAAACTAACGCTAACTATATAATAACAACAACTAACCTATCCGACTAACGCCTAATTGAATACATATACTAACACAACTAATCTAACTACTAACACGTCTAAACTAACTAACAAAATGAATTCTAAAATACTATTAAATAATTACCAAACTAATTTAATAACAATCTTCTAGAATATTTCGCCCCTCAGCTCATGTGGCTCGCTTTGTGTGTTCGCGCATCACGTCCAAGTACACCCCCTCGTGCCTCCTCGCGCGGCCCGTCGCCAACCTCCAGGCTCGACCGGACTACTTTCGCTAAGTCCAGGCCCATACGTGCTCCCAAGTCCAGGCTTGTTCGCGTATCTACCCGGCACGTACGTTCACGCCGTGTCCTCGTCCCTCTCCCTGTGGTCGACTCTTGCGTGTTAGACCTCGTTGAGCTCGACGTCGCGTGCTCATCATCGACCCGCTTATATTCGTCCCTGCTAGCTTCGACCAACTGTGCTGCCAGCTAGCGTGATTGAGCGTCCAACCCGCGTACTCCCCAGCGTGCTTGGTCGCGTGCTATTTCCCGACTCACGAGGCTTCTCGAATTGCCACACATTTCTCACACCTTGCACATGATCGTTCCATAGTAAGATGCTCGTGCTCGACCCAACGAACATCGACCAACTGCTCGACCCGCACGCGCGTCGGCCAGCTGCACGTCTGCTTGCTCCGTGTGGACTCGTCTCGCGTGACCTTTCCCCATGCGTGTCCACGGCTCACTTCATCTTTCTCGTGCTTGACTGCCTCATATTCGAGCTCGCGCACGTCTTTTTGGCCATGCGCGCACTCTTTCGCCCTTTTGTGCGCCCTCGCCTGATCGCATTAGCCATCGGCTCTCGGCGTGCTCGGACCTCGAAACCCATATCTTCATCAGCTTCACTTTGCGCCCAGAGACCTCGCGCTCGCAGCCTGCGGCTTCCCACTCACGCGCCCAAATCGCTTTCGTGCCCCGCGAATCCCTGCTCGCGGGCAAAACCAGTTTCGCGCCCCGCGAGCGCGCGCCCGCAGCTCGCCAACTCCATTTCGCCACCGAAAGGTACGAGAGCTCCTAGCTTCAGCCCCAGTCTTTCCGCGCCACGGATTTTCCCACGCCTCGCGAGTTCGGTTTCGCCAGCCAACGCGCATTCGCACCCAGCCAAATACAGTTTGCAGGTCGCCAACCATACCCCGCCTGCGAAACTCTAAGGTGCCCATCTTCTTCCCCAAGCTTCCGACCGCCGTGCACCACCGCGAGCCGCCATGCGCCGCCATCTCCTCCAGCCAACATGCTCCTATCATGGCAAATTTAATATCAACGCGAAGCTCTCGTCGACGCTGACAACATATCCAAGTTTCAAGCAAAAATTCCGACGAGAAGGCTTTCAATTTTCCGGCTAAAGCTCATAGACCTACAAATCTACTTCAACCTTCAAATGCAAATTCCCGGTGACTCACTTGGAATTATCAAAATCCGAGGACACCTTCGGAATCCTCTCGACGAGGCGCTCCAGATTCCGTCTGCCTTCACCGGATCTGGAGAACTTTTTCGGCGAGCTATTTTCCGAACAAAATTCACTCACCGAGCTCCCAGTTCGCCCTTTTTTGCCATTTTCTCACCAAACCTTCTTGGGTTATTCAATGGAGGTTCACTTTTCGGAAACTGGAATTCCGAGCAATGCTTATCTCTCTTTTACCATATTCTGGCACCATATTTTCCGGCGAGCTTCAAGGTACACATTTATTGTTCGATTTTTCTTGACATTAGTGGTTTGGGATATTGTGGAATCCTACTCTTGCTGGAGTAGTGGTGTTGGTTGGTCGAATTGATTGTTTGAGGTGATCTTTAGGTCGTGTTGGGCACGTCTTGCCGGACGTGTCAGTTTTTGTTGAAAGTGGTCACCGGGGTCGCCTGAGGTTTTATATCTTTGTGAAAGGAGGTTTCGTATATTGTTTTCCGAGAGGGCCGTTGATTGATAGAGTTGGCCGCGTGTCATGCCATGGCGAGTATCATTTAAGGCCTCGAGGCCTGATTTTTGAGCTTTCACGCATACGTGTGTCTTTGTCGAGTTTGTGGATTCCCGGTTATTATCACTCCGAGACGCATACACGTGGACTTTACTCAGAGCCGATGGACGAGATTCTCTTATGATTTCACATGTCATAGTGCCCGGTTGGTGTATGGATCGATATGCTTTAATTGTTCAATCGTTCGGATGGTTTTATTTTGCACTCGAGGACCTTTGAATTATTTTTCGTTATTCCCACCGGACGAACTCCATTAGACACACGGTGGTGCATCACCGTGTAGAGTACGCATTTTCTTTTCTTATTTTCCTTTTCTCTTAGTTGTTTCTTGTGGGTTTTTGTGTTTTCTTTTTTTACTTGTTTATTTTGTTCCGTTTCGTTTATCGCATGAGCTTGTGTTATTATGTGCTCTATCCTATGCTTTTTGGTCAAGCAATGAGGACATTGCTTTGTTTTAAGTGTGGGGGAGGGATTTTGTGATTATGCATGTTTAGGCGATATTTCTTTCATTTTTGGTGCATTGTTTTCGTTTTGAACCGGTTTTTGTTAAGTTTTTGTGTGTTTGTGTCACCTCTCTCCCGCATGAGGCTCGATGTTAGTTCAAGAGTCAAGATGACTAAGTGGTGAGTTGAGATTGTTGATTGGTTCCATTATTAATGTTCGTGCTTTATGTACTTGATGAATTGGACGGTGTCCTAAAATTGAATGATAATTTGTTGATATAGGAACCCACATGTGAATTCACGGAATTGTTTTGTCCCTCGTTTGTTCTCGATTGATGATCTTGAGACATACTTGTCTTGTGTTCGATTATTGTAAACGTGTTATGCTATACACTTGTGGTACGTGTTGATTGATTTGTGAGGTTCATGATATTGTATTCGTGATGTATCCTTGTGTGCCATTCCCTTCGAAAAAAAAAGGGAATAAAATGTGAGTTCGCGAGAAGGTACGGACTAGGCTCCTCTTATCCCGGGCCACCTCATGGAATGGGATAATGAGCGCGGAAACCGGTCCAGGGAACTCGAGGAGAACCCTCGAGGTTAAACCTAGATAAGCATTGTCTAGGAAATCTCGTTTGAAAAAAGAAGCTCATTTAAAAAAATAACCATAGAAAAAAATAAAAAAAAAGAAAAAGAAAAAAGAAGAAGAATGGGAGTTGGCTTATTGGTTTCGTGCTTATCATCCTTATATGTGTAGTGACCATTTATAGTTTTTTGCACGTGTATGTAGAAAAAAGGAGTTGGAATCGAGTCAATCTTGTGTAGGATGACTTGAGACGGATTTTTGTTTTGTATGGATTCACTATGTGGGGAACGTGTTTTCGGATTGGATTTTGATTTTATGGACATCCGGATGAAGATGAAAGTTTCATTTCGCATGCTAGTTAATTTTGGATTTCTCAATTTTTTTAGGTTCGTTTTAGTGTCAACCGGTCCATTTTATCGTATTTTGAGTATTTTTTTTCTCGTCGTGTGTTTTTGTATTTTTGCGTATTGTCTCGTCTCTTTTGGTGTGTTATGTAGGTCCATATTGCAAGCTTGGGAATCTGAACCATTTCCGAGCCATTCCGAGATCATTCTGAATCATCCGAGCCATTCGAGCGAGAGATAGCCTACCTTGGGACTCAACATACTCGCAGCGAGATTCCATTCGCGTGCCGTGAAACGCGCACCATAGCAACCCCAGGCGCCCACTCGCAGCGAAGAAGCATAGGCGACCCGCGAAACGCACTCCCCAGCTTCGAGGCCTAGCACTCGCAGCGAGTTTCCGTTGGCGACCCACGAAGCGCATGCCCCAGCAGCCCATCTCCCCACACTCGCCGCAAATTTCCTTTCGCGACCGGTGAAACGCGCACCCCAGCAGCCCATCTTCATTGTAACGCCCCACTTTATTTTAAAAGATTTATCGAATCTATTTAATAAAAATCAGAGTTAATTTTTTGCAAATCTCGATTAAGTTTAAAATTCAAAGGGCGCTACTTATTTTACCAGGAGCAATTTATCCATCACACAAAAAGATCAGAATGAACCAACACATTTATCAAGATTCAAAATAACAATAAATAACAGCATGAAACCCAAGTATTCAAATCCGCCAAACTCTTATCCAAAATCAAACTAGTTCGAACATAATCAAATAAACCATAGCAAGTTCATAAATGCGGAAATAAATAATAGTCTTAAATAAAAGCAAGACCACCCACTCGCCTTGCCTCGTCACCCGCCAACTGCTTAACCTGCATCTGTGAAGAGCAGGTGGGAGAGAGTACAGTTAAATATCGTACTCACACTATGCATATGAACAACATCAGTAATATGTTAGGATGGTATGGTCGCATCATGAACATAAAAAATAACATCATGTCACATCAATGACCCTAGTCTCGTCAAAGACTCACTCATGTACATCTATGCTCATCAAAGCTCAGCCATGCCATATCAATGAAACATGGGAGTGCGTGCCACATCAATGACATGGCCTTCTCATAGGTCTTAACGAGATCTACCTTGCAAGGTAACCGTATTTCATCATATGGGGACAACCGTACCGATGGCCATCAAGCTCACATCGATAGGCTACATGCTGACATGCATACATAGATCATACCGGTTTAACACATATTAAACACATATGCATAGTAAATTTTAGAATAACAACCCACCTGGTAATTCGGACTGATGATAGCAAATTCAGAAAAGACGTGGGTCGAGGCTTGACTCCTCAAACACCTACATTAAGTCAAGATCCTACAATCAATATCTTGACTTAAACGGAAAACACAAATCACACTTAGTCGAACTTGATTCGACTAAGTTGTTCGTGAAGTCCTGTGGATGTTGGAACACTTAGACTCGGCACTATACTCGACCAAACCACATATGAGAGTTCACATAAATCCATGGATTGACCAAGTCAAATACACAACAAAACGAAAAGTAAGTCAATTACAGATTTAACATAGAAATCATATATCGAAATTGCTAACTAATAATCACATGAAAATAGTTGGTCAGGTTGTCCTATGAATTAAACTTTGAAATTTTAAGTAAAATTACACCTCCCAGTAATTAGAAAAACTTCCAGGTTTCAGCCTCAAATTCAAAGTACATTATTTTATAAAACTCCTACAAGATAACAACAAAACCGAACATGAATTACATTTAAAACCTAATGAACGAATCATGACCAGATAATTTAACATCACAAACTGCAGCATGAGAGTGACAACATGTAAAAGTTTCAGCCCTGGACATTAATTGTACTAATTTTAAAAATTCACACAAGTTTCAGTAGTTATCAAATTTAAATCAAAACCGAACAAAATTGAACTCCAAAAATTCCCATCTTTTAACAGATTGAATATACACATAAAACAAGCATCTCTGCTAAGTTTCAGAATTTTTCAACAAACAACCGATTTATCATAAATAAAATAGCTTTCTGCAGCTTCAGCAAATAAATTATTAACCCTATCATACTCAGTACAAAAATTCTAAACATTTTACGCAGCATATAAACCTAAAAGTGTCATAATATACTCAAATTTCAGCACATTTAAAGGACGGACCAATTTATTATGCACTTAACAAGTTTCTGTCCAGAAAACACTTTATTTATTTAAAATAGCTACAGGTCTTTAAAAATTACGAAATTTTTACACAAGCCTAGAAATCAGTAGATGTCATAAACCTCAAAATTTCAAGGCAATCCGAGCAGTGTGCGATTTTTAAAAATTCAATCCCTAAAACAGCGATATACATGCTCAACAATTTAACATATAACTCTTAACATGAAATTTCTCATCCAAAGCCATCCCATAAGGCCAAGGACTCAACATTGTTCCAATTTCCACCAACTTATGCAATTTTCGAGGTCTCGCTCGATTCCTTAAAATCGAAGAGTTCCCAAAAAACACAACACACATAAAATCACAATTTCTCCTCATGATATCATATCGCATATATATTTAATCGCAAGAGTACATCACGACAATAAAGAACATAACAAAATCAAATATATACGATATAAACGAGAAGGATTCAATTGGGTACCGTTCTCGAGAAAAGCTCAGAAAAACGGAACGAAAAGGACGAGGGGTCAACGGCCAACACACAGTGGCTAGCGGCGGCAAGCTCGACGGCAAGCTTCGTCTCGTGAAGGAGGACAGCGGCTCGGAAAACGAAAATTAGAGGTGCTGCACTACACAACCGGAGGTCGCTGCTCAATCGGGACGGTCACCGGAATTACAGGTTCGCGGCGAGGGCAGCGTCGGGGTCGCTGCTGACTCACTTCCGGCGAGAGGGGACGACGTCGGGATGGCTGACGTCTCGCGAGCTGGCGGCAGAGGATGGTTCCTTGCGGACAGAACTCGCTGGCGAGGAGAAGCTTGCAGGCGGAGGAGAGCGACGCGATTGGATTCGCCGGAAAACTCCACGAGAGATGATGGCGACGGGACTGATGGTGATGATCGGATGATGATGGCGATGAGGGGTGGTGATGACGAAATGACGAAGGTGATGCGGTCGGGGGTTGATGGAAAATTATTTGGTGATGGCAAAAGGGTGACGGGAAGAACAGTAACCGAGCAGAGCGTGAGAGAGAGACAATGAGTTTCTCTTCTCTGTTGACGTTTGAGCGAGAGGTTTGACGAGATTTGAGTGCTGAGGGAGAAAAGATTTGGCTGCGGGAATTGATATTCTGAGGAGAGGAAAAATAGATACATATATATA
>BKCP01004517.1:286917-369926 GCA_008636005.1 Striga asiatica | reverse complement strand
ATAATAATAATAATAATAATAATAATAATAATAATAATAATAATAATAATAATAATAATAATAATAATAATACACAATTAAGTATTTAATTGACAATTATACATTTAAATAAAATAATAATAACAATAATAAAAGTAATAATAATAATGACAATAATATTAAATAAACATCCCAAATATTCCATAAACGAACGGGGCGCTACATCCATACACTCGCAGCGAACTTGTGTTCGCGACCCGCGAAAGCGCCCGTGCAGGCCATTTTTCACTCCAACTCGCTGCGAACCATTATTCGAGACCCGCGAACTTCAGAATTTCATTAAATGTGTGTGTTTCTAGTGTGTGTTTGTGGTGTAGCTATAAATAGACATTGTGCTTTGTATTTTTGAACATCACCCCTCATTTTCCCAACTTTTAAGTTGAGAAATCCTCTCCATTTTCTCTCTTCTCTCTTTTCTTTTTTTATGCTTTGGTTGGAGGTTCATAACTCATTTTTCCGGCGAAATTCCGGCAAGCTTATTTTTATCCAAGTTCCGAGCTTTATTCATTATTTTCGTCCGGGCACGCGATAGGAGAGTAAGTACCTTGCTTAGGACTTACTACTTCGAGTTTGTTCTTTCGATTTTGTGTTTATGCTCGTTTCTAGGTTTTTACTTTATTTTTATTGCTTGCTTACGTGTGTTAGGAATCTATACGTGCTTATCTAGTATAAAGGTCTCGAGTTTGCTAAAAGCGTGACGATTTAGTGTAGAAAGCTCGTGTTAGATTATCTAGGATCACTATGCTCGCATGTTTTCTCTTGTTTTCTTTTATTTTCTTGAGTTATGGATACTCCGTGCAACCAATGTCTTGATCTCTCTTTCGATTCATGAATTTTCCATCATTTGCTTTTAGATTAGCAGTTTAATTTTGTGCAATCATCCCCAATCAAGCGAGTAGAATATGTAGGACTTTGTTTTTGGTTATGTGACTTTGACGACTAGGTAGTGAACGAAGCTCCGAACAGCCTTCCTTTGAGTACGACCCGAGTTGGGTAGCTTGGTTACCACATGCCCAAAAATACTACAAACAATATACTGTGCAATAATGGTGAGTATAATGGATTGCACACCCCCATTTCTTTTCTCTTTGTCTCCTCTTCCTCTGTGTAGGTTGAGCTTGGCTGGCGGCGGCGACGCGAAGACGACCGAGTGGTGGTCATTAGTTGATGTGTCTTTTTGCTTCCGCCTATGATTATCTATGTTGAACTACTTGTTTTTGAATTTGGATTATTTATGCTTCCGCTTTGAACACCATGATTATGTCTGGATGGTTGTTGACATCCGGATCGGGTTCCCATAAAGGTAACGATCCGAGAGACCGGGAACCGGGCGAGGCCGGCCCGGCCAGTGGGGCCAATTACCATGTCGATTAGCAGGTGCCGAGTTGAGAATGAGTCAAAGTCAACTGGAGGCGGAAAACGTCATACCCCGAGGTCGGCACCTCAGCGCTCCCGTTATGGAGCCGACCAGCTCGGATATGGGGTTTGCAAGACCGGAGGACGGGCAGACTGTCATAGCCCGGCTCGGGATCCTACCAGCTCGGCCCTCGTAGGGGTTAAAGATTTAGGAAACAATTAAATGAGGCCACTTGTCAATCAATGATTGCCGATGGGACATCTCAGACTAGCCTGCTGGTCTAGGACGTCTAGCCCGGCCGAGGAGCATGTCAGCATTAAATGCAACCCATACCAACATTAAATGCGTTGCAGGTAATGATTGGAAGATCACTAAATCACTCCCAATCAGTCAGAGAAACGCCGACCTGTCTTGTCGAGTTACTGTACGACAAAACCCATGAATAGTACCCGAACAGTATCACATTTAAGAACTCTATAAATAGAAGTCTTGAGCATTTATTTTGGGTGGTTGAAATCCCAACTGTCTTCACTCTCTACATTTTCTCTCTCTAAACATGTAAGGAATTTGTGTAAGAATTTGTAAGTATATCGCAAGTTCCGACCTCGTACGAGAGGCGGACCTCGTGATCAGTTAATAAAATCATAATTAAATCGTATTTCTTTGTCTTTTCCTCATTACCTTTTCATTATTTATCTTTTTAACCGTTGACCGGAAATGCCCGTCAACAGTTTGGCGCTAGAAGGAGGGCACCATAAGTTACTTGGTGTCAATTTTTTGATCTTGTGGAACTCCACATCGCATTCATCTTTTTCCCACTTTTCGCTTCCGGAAACTACTCAAAATGCCTTCATCAAGCCACGATGACTCCACCCAGCAGTCCGGCTCCCAGTCTCGAAGACGCAACGGCGGGGAGACCTCCCACCGAGCTCAGCAGGGGCCCCTAGTCCCTGTCCCGCCAGTTCCCACTTTCTCCGCAGCCATGCAGCACCCTGACGTCCTCAAGGCCCTCGAGAGGGTCTTCGCAAAGGCGCTCGCAAGCCAGGCGACCGGGACAAACACCGTGGCGCCCACGGAAAACCCCAGCAATACAGTCCTCCATACCCCCGAAAAGGGAGCCGGGGGGCAGAAGAAGAACCCGACGAGATCCAAAACTACGGCCCAATCACCCAACATTGAGGCCCGAAACCGCCGTGACAAAAGCACCAGACCGGCACCTACCGAGCAAACGGGTGAAAGCTGTCTGGAGAAAAGCCTCCAAATCGTCTGCCGTCCTGGTCACCAGCGCCTGGGTGACAAGAGCCAGGCCAACTGCGACCTCTGGGAGTTCATCGAACGAGGCAAAGCCATAGGGCGCGACACTGACGAAGTCGCGGCCCTTAAGCGCAGAATTGACTGATTGGAGGGCTGGCACCCCTCCAGGAGTGAGCTATCGCTCCCTCCCTATTCACAATCTTACGCACGGCCGAATCCCCGAGTCGCGGACAACGCTTCACCTCTCTCCCATACATCTTACAGGAAGCCATCCCAAAGAAGATAAAGGTGCCGCAGCTCGGCCTCTACGACGGGTGTTCAGATCCCAACTCCCACATCGGCCTGTACACCTCTTGGATGGATCTGCACGGTGCAACAGACGCCCTGCGGTATCGCATGTTCTCTTTAACGCTGGGGCCGAAAGCGCAAAGGTGGTACCACGCCCTGTACCCTCATTCCATCTCCTCATGGGGACAGCTCAGGTCGGCATTTCGATCACACTTCATCGGGTCACAGACGGGTTTGGCCCCCAAGGAATCTATTGCTAATATCGTCCAAGGAGAGGACGAGAGTCTGAAAGATAACATCGCTCGGTTCAACGACCGAGTTCAAAACATGGAGCGGTGCCACCCTGACGCACTATTGATCACTACTCATGGCGGCCTGAGACCGAAGACGTTATCTAAATGGTCCCTGTTTCAGAACAAGCCGACCACTTATCAGGAGTTCCTTACCCGAGCCCAGGATTACATCATGGTAGAGGAGTCCTCGTCAATCCCAACCTTCGATGCCGCGCCAGCCAAGGGCAAGGCTAAGGAGGAAAAGTCAGGGAAACAGAGCAAGTCATTTGCCGAGGTCCGAGCTCTGCGGAGACAAAAAGCCGAAGAGCTGAAGGAGAGTTACCAGAGTGTATTCTCTGTGGGTGCCGCTGTGGTCTACTAATCAAGGCGATGGGACTACTGCCAGATCCGAAGCCAATGTTCACCGACAAAGATAAGGTAGGCAAGACCCGATACTGCACCTATCACAAGGCGCATGGGCACAACACCGACCAGTGCCGAAATTTGATCTCCGCACTGCTTAAGTTGATCGACGACCCGCAGCTCAAGAAATCCGGCGAAAAGAGAAAGAAGGGAGGCCGTTTTGAGGAAGGCCCAGACAGTGATGAGGATGCCGACGTGAACCCCCGAAGGAAGAAGTTGCAGCAGGGCGGCCCCCACGAGATCATGACCTTCTGCTCCGCCCACCAAGACGAGGCCGGCACCTCAAGTGGCAGGAAGAGAGACCGGTCCCCACTCCCCGAATCCGACCAAACAGACTACCCAACTCGGCGCGTCGACACCGGGGCCTACGCGATCATCCTCTATTATGATACCTTCAAAAAGATGGGGATCGACAAGAGGGAAGTGCAGCCTTGTCGCGAACGGATCCAAGGCTTCAACGGACAGACAACGGCCCCCGTTGGTCAAGTCACCTTACCGATTCGGTTCGGAGAGAAGGGGCAACCCACGAAGACAATTCTCGAAACCTTCAAGATCGTGGACTGCCCGAGTGAGTACGACGCCATTCTAGAAGGACGACCCTCTACAAGCTGAAGGCCGCCGTCTCCATATTTCACTACTCCCTCAAGTTCCCGACCTCAGATGGAGAGGGGACCCACCGTGGGGATCAACGGGAGGCGCGGGAATGCGTCCTAACTATCCCGCGAACGGAGATAAATGTAGCAGACCCTCTCGCCGGCGCCGAGACGAGAGAGGC
This sequence comes from Striga asiatica, assembly GCA_008636005.1. Lineage (NCBI taxonomy): Eukaryota > Viridiplantae > Streptophyta > Magnoliopsida > Lamiales > Orobanchaceae > Striga > Striga asiatica. The sequence continues at coordinate 365,518 of BKCP01004517.1, read as the reverse complement.
CGAACTAGAGGTCTCTCTAGAGCCGACACGCGACCATCCCGGGGGCAACCGCATGCTGGGAAACCAGACAGGTTCGCAACCCCCGGCCGCGTTAAGTGCTGGCCCGATCTGTCGAGGATCCGGAACGGAGACGGAAGAGACAGCTGACCCGAGCACGGGTGCCGAACCATTTCACCCGGGTAGGGGGGACGACCGCATGCCGGGAAACTGGATAGGTCCGCTCCCCCCGACTGACGGCGGCACCGGCCAGGCAGAGGAAGAGTCCGGGGCCGACCTGGACTTGGACAGGGGAAGAAGGGCCGACAAAGAGCCGGTCACAGAGGAAGATGAGCTCGACCCCTGAAATATGAGAAGAAACGGGGGACGAAGAGGGCCGAGGCTATGGATGAAGTTGAAGTCATCTTCATCGATGAACAAACTTACCAGAAGCAATTGAGAATTGGGAGCAAGCTGCCGGGGCCGTTAAAAGCCGAGCTGATCAAATTCCTCCGGGAGAATGCGGATGTCTTTGCATGGACCCATGAAGACATGGTCGGCATCGACCCGCGGGTCGCCTGCCACCGGGTGCAGGTCGACCCCACGGTCAAGCTGGTCGTGCAAAAGCGAAGGATGCTCGGCCCGGACCGACAACAAGCCTTGGAAGAAGAGGTGATCAAGCTCAAGGATAATGAATACATTCGCGAGGTCCGGTATCCGACCTGGGTAGCCAATCCAGTCCTCGTGAAGAAAAGCAGCGGGGCATGGCGCTTGTGCATCGACTTCTCCGACCCGAATAAGGCGTGCCCCAAAGACAGTTACCCCTTGCCCCACATCGATTACATGGTCGACGCTACCTCGGGGCACGAGCTGATGAGCTTTATGGACGCATACTCCGGCTATAATCAAATCCCCATGCACCCGGACGACGAAGAACAGACTTCCTTCTATATGGCACGCGGTCTACTGCTACACCATGATGCTGTTCGGACTTAAGAACGCCGGGGCCACCTACCAACGCCTAGTTAACAAGATGTTTGCTAGTTTGATAGGCGTAAGCATGGAAGTATATGTAGATGATATGCTAGTTAAGTCTGTGTATGCGTCTGATCATGTAAACGATCTCAATAAAATGTTTTCCATTTTGCGTGATTACTCGATGAAATTAAACCCGAAGAAATGTACTTTCGGTGTCGGTTCGGGAAAATTTTTGGGATATATCGTCAGCCAGCGCGGTATCGACGCAAATCCCGAAAAAATCAAAGCAGTTCGGGACCTCCGACCGCTGACCTCGATCAAGGGAGTCTAAAGCCTAACCGGCAAGCTCGCCGCCTTGAGTAGATTCATTTCCAAATTAATCGATCGTTGAAAACCCTTTTTCGATGCCATCAGGAAAAATCACAGGTTTGAATGGACTCCCGACTGTCAACGGGCACTAGAAGCCATCAAGGAGACCCTCAGCCAGGCTCCAACAATGCAGAAACCCCGCCCAGGTGAGATCCTCTATCTATACCTGGGAATATCCGAGGTGGCGGTAAGTGCCGCCCTAATCTGGGAAGAGGACTCAAACCAATACCCGGTATACTATGTAAGTAAGGCCCTGTGCGATGTCGAGCTGCGGTACCCTCCGATGGAAAAACTTGCCTTTGCCTTCGTAACCGCAGCTCGGAAACTGAGACTGTACTTCTTGGAATATTCAATTACCGTCCTCATAGCCTACCCACTAAGGCAGATCTTACACCGGCCCGATACGTCGGGCCGGATGGTGAAATGGGCGGTGGAGCTAGGACAGTACGATATCCACTACCGACCCCGAACAGCAATGAAGGGGCAGGTACTGTCGGACTTCATAGCCGAATTCACACCGGGAGTCGAGGAAGTGAAGGGCGAGGAGCCTTGGGTTATGTACGTGGATGGATCCTCCACTGCCGGACGAGCAGGCAGAGGGGTCGTCCTCGTGAATCCCCAAAAGAAGCTCTTCTGCCATTCGATCCAATACCTCTTCCCGGCGACCAACAACGAGGCCGAATACGAGTCATTGCTATCCGGGCTCGCTTTGGCCGAGGCCATGAGTCTGACCGACCTCACCATATACTCCGACTCAATGTTGATGGTCAATCAAGTCTTCGGGGAATTCGAGGTCAAAGAGCCAAGGCTAGTTCCTTACCTGGGGCTAGTGAAGAAAAAGCTGGCCAAACTCCGGACCCGGATAGAACACATACTCCGGACGGAGAACGTACAGGCCGACGCCATGGCCCGCCTCGCCTCAAGTGCTGATGTGGAAAGTGTCGAATATGTCTAAGTCGGTCACAAAGAACAACCCTCGGTGCTCGGCGTTTCTGTCCTTAGTGCCGGCCAGGCCTCCTTAGACGAGGAATCGAGCTGGGTGGTCCCGATCCGGTCGTATCTCGAGACCAGTGCGTTAACGTCTGACCCAAAGGAGGCCAGACAGCTCCGTACCCGGGCAGCTCGATTTACGATCGTGGCCAGTGAGCTATTCAAGAGGGGACACTCGGCGCCTTTGCTCAAATGCGTGGACGACAAAGGTGCCGAGTACATCCTCAAAGAGGTCCACGAGGACGTATGCGGAAACCACTCTGGCGGATACGCCATCGCCCACAAAGTCCTCAGGCAAGGGTACTACTGGCCTAGCCTGAAGAAGGACGCACTGGACATGGCCCGGAGGTGCGCAAAATGCCAGACCTTCGCGCCGAACATCATCCAACCGTCCCAGCCCCTGAAGTCGATGCTCAGCCCGTGGCCGTTCGCGAATGGGGCGTCGACCTGATCGGCCCTTTATCCACCGGAAAGGGCGGAGTGAAGTATGCTGTTGTCGCAGTGGATTACTTCACAAAATGGGCAGAAGTCGAGCCACTTGCTACCATCACCGAGCAGAAAATGATTGACTTCCTATGGAAATCCATCATATGCCGCTTCGGGGTGCCGAACTCGATAATCACTGATAACGGAAGACAAATCGAGGGGAAGAAGCTGGAGGCATTTTGTGAAGAGCACGACATCAAACACTTCTTCTCGACACCCTATCATTCCCAATCCAACGGCCAAGTCGAAGCCGTGAACAAAATAATCAAGCAAGGGCTCAAGGTCCGACTTGAAGCCGCGAAAGCGACCTGGCTGGAGGAACTCCCAAACGTGCTCTGGTCATATCGCACCACAGCCAGGTCATCCACCGGAGAGACGCCGTTCTCCCTGGCGTACGGGGCCTAGGCGATGATAGTTGCCGAGCTCGACGCCCCGACTTTTCAGGTAACCCACTTCGAAGAAGAATCCAACTCTGAGTCGCTGAGAGCACACCTCGACCTGATAGACGAGCACCGGTCGCAAGCCGAGCTCAGGAACGCGGCGTACAAGAGGCGAAGTGAGAGGTACATCAATTCCCAAGTTAAGCCACGCTCTTACCAGGTCGGCGACTTGGTATTGAAAAGGGTTACGGGGCTTGATCCCGGACCACTCAAGCCGAAGTGGGAAGGACCCTACAGGATCAGCGAAGTCCTTTCCCACGGGGCCTACCGTCTCGAACACCTGGACGGCACCCCCCACCAATACCCATGGAATTTGGCATTTTTGAAAAAGTTCTACCAGTAGGTTTAGGTTGGTCTTTTGTAATGATGTTTTGTAAGAAAATTGTCAAACTCTGTAAAAGTATGTAGTCTTCACTTATTTGCATTTATTTTTGGTAAAGTATAGATCGAGTCGAAGCGGCGTAATTAATGTAAGGAATGAAGTGTTGGCTAGGATCAATACGATGACCTAGTTGGCACTAGCGGGGCTCAACTAGGAAGCCCAGTCAGGCCAATAATACCACCGAGTCCGAACGCGAGACTGGTCTGGTAAGCTGCCGCATAATTATGTGCAGGTCGGGTCAGTACGATGACCTGGCCGGCACGAGCTGGGCTCGGCAAAGTAGCCCGGTAAGGCCACATTCGCCAATGTAAGGAATGAACGACGTGCTAGAACGCGAAGCTCGACATGGCCAAACCATCGCCCGATCCAACGAATGAATCGGACAGGTAATGCGCCAAGTAAATAAAAAGCGCCGAGCCCAATCTCGAGGCTCGGCCAAGTAAATAAAAATTGTCGAGCCCAATCTCGAGGCTCAGCCAAGTAAATAAAAAGTGCCGAGCCTAATCTCGAGGCTCAGCCAATTAAATGCCAAGTGCCGAGCCCGATCTCGATGCTTGGCCAGGTAATTAAAAAGAGCCGAGCTCGATCTCGAGACTCGACCAAGTAAGTAAAAGGCGTCGAGCCCAACCATGGGTCCCGACCGTCCGAATAGTAAGTGCTCAACTCGACACTCAAGCCATTCATTCAAACATAAGATCTAGTCGGCACCAATCAAGGTTTTTCAAGCATAAAAAAGCATAAAAACTCCATTCATTCAAACAAAAAATAACAATCCTTCAAAACGATTTAATATTCGCAATACAAAAGATCTAGTCGGCACCAATCAAGTTTTGTTTCAAAAGAAGACCACAGGCGGTCGCAAAAGATGACTCGCAGGTCATAGAAGGAAAACTAGTTGCCGGGAGAAGGGCTGGGAGCGTCGCCGGCCTTGTCTGCACCATGGTGGGCTCCCTCGTCTTGGTCGGTCCCCTTGCCCTGGGCATTCTCGACGTCGCCAGATGGGCCGGCCTCGTGATCGTTCGCCCCCCGCAGCATCTGGGAAGGGTCGTCCGCATAGGCAAAATCCCTCGTCGACAGCAAGAACGAGGTGTAGCCGGACAAAGACTCACCCGGCGCCAGACGCATCTCGTCGGGAGGCGTGGCCCCGAAGTTTTCAAAACCGACGATCACGTCGTCCTCCCATCCCCTCTGGCGGCCTCTTCCTCGTCCACCTCACATACCAGCCCCTCGAACTCATCATCTAACCCATGCTTGGAGATTTTCGCTCGCATTATCTCGCAGAAGTCCTCCAGGGTGAGTAGACCGGAGTCAAGTCGCTGGAAGAGCCAGAAGAGGTTATAGCCGACCCCGGAGTCCATGTCGGCCATTATATTCTTCCTGAACAGCTCTTGGATCTCCGGGTACGTCGGCAGATGAAGCGGGATGCGGGGGCGACCGTCCTCCGAAGTCCCCTCGGCGGTCTGCGCTTCGAGCTGGACAGTATGCGCCTCGAGCTGTTTCTGGAGGCTGACGACGTGAGCCTGGAGCTTATCGAGCTCGGCCACATGACGGTCCACCTACTTGCTCAGCGCCTTGGCATGCTGCTCCCCCAACTCAAACTCCCTAGCAGTCCACGCCGCCTTCTCCCTCCTCAGCTCCTCGGCCATCCTAGCCGCAGCCCGAGAGGCCTCAAGCTCCTTCTCGGCAGCCTTGCTCGCCTCGGCCTCTGCCAGCACGAGACAGTTCTCTAGCTCCGATGTCCGCTTCGCCTTGGCGTCCAGGGAAGCGATCTTTCCACGGCAGAGCTCGTGGTCAGCTTCCAACTTTCGATGGTCGGCCAGAGTTTTTTGCGACCGATCGGCAGCTAGCACGAGCTCGACCAGTGCCCGAGAAACGGTCCCCGCCGTATGCTGGATAAGCGAGGGGATAGAGAGTTGAGAAACGCCGGCTTGGGTGGTTGGCGTCCAAGCGACAAGGGGGAGCCGAGCTGCCCGCACCACCTCCTCAGGCACCCCGAACTCGTTGGGGACAGAGACCCCGTTAGCGGCCCGGAGGTCGAGGAACCCATCGTCCGGGAAGCCGGGGAGGGCCTTGGCCACGCGAGCCTTTCGCTCGGCATCAATAGGGATGAAGGAGTTTGCCTTGTCCCGGTGGACATGGGCCTGAACTCTCCGCCTCGACACCCTTCCTCTTCTTGGCAGTGGCCTGATCCTCGGTGCTGCCGCCAAGAGCATCGTCGCCGGTTGAGCCCGGCTTCTCTCTGGCCCGGCGCCTCATCAGGCGCGGCTCCGCTACAGGCACGCGCGGACCTTGGCGGATGGCAGGGTCGGCTTCGGGTGCCGCCGAAACGGTCACATCGGCAGCTTTGAGCGCCGATCTTTTCTTCGCCAAATTCAGTCGCCCAGACATCGCGGCTTTTGTTCTGGCTTTTAGCAGGTTTAGGTGTTTGCGACGATATCTGTTCGCGGCCCTCGCCGACTCGAATCCCTTAAGTCTGAGAAGGGGGTAGTAGACTGTAGGAGAACGGCCGTTAGAAGCAAAAAGGAATAATTTATCAAAACAGCGGGAAAGGAATAAGGTACGTGGTGGTACCTGGTTGGAAGGATTTGTCGATAATCTCCGGGCTGAGATTGTGGTCGAGGAGGGTCTCTTCCTTAGTAAGTGTCGAGTAATGACGCTCTCCCGAATTCTGCCCCAACAATGTATTAAGCCGAGTGGCCAAGGAGGGACTGAGTGCCGAGCTAGTGGCAAAAGACATACGAGCATAAGAAATGAAATGAGTAGGCGGGTGCCGAGTAGCTTCTGGGGTCATCCATTCGCCGCCGACGCAGAACCACTTCGGCATGTAGCCGTGCAAGGTCTCGGGCAGTTTGGCCACCTACGTTTTGTCGATACCAGGGAGTACCGAGCTGTAATAGTTGCCGGTATCGCCCGAACGTTTGAAAGCGAACAGGGTCTTCACCTTGTCGCCAGTGGGGTCGGCCCAGCCCTCGCGGCGGAACATGACGATCAGGCTCACGAGCCGGGCCAACACCGTCGGCACGTATTGGCTGATGCCGACCTCGAGCTCGCTCAGAATGTTGTTGAGCGCGCCGGGCAGGGAAAACCGAAGGCCTAAATGAATACTATGACGTTAAACCCCTATGCAGCCCGGCGGCGGACAGTGGATCCGCTCCTTGGGATAAGGCGCAAATATCCGGACTCCAGGGCCGAAGTTGTACTTCCCCCTTAGCTGGGCTAGGTCGACATCGTCCAAGACCGACGCCGTGTTCTAGGTCGTTGCCTGGCTCGGCGTCGCCCAAACTCGCTCGAGCCGACGCCAGAACCCGGGAGAAGGTACCGTCGCGGTCTCAAGGGCGGCATCGGTAGCCGCGTCTCTCAATCCTATGGGAACACGTTTCTGGCCTCCAGTATCACCCCGGAGTGTCTCGTCCACTAGATCTTGATCGACGTCAGAGTCCGAGTCCAGAAAGTTGATGTCAACAGAGTTCACATCGGCGGCGGTCGATCGATCCAGGTCGGCGCCCTTGTCCCCGCGCAACGAAGCCAGAGGAGAGTGAGACTCATCGGCGCCGTCGCCACAAGAGGTGGTCGCGACCGTCGAGCGGTCCGACCGGACCACAGAGATCGGAATGGCCGCGAAAACAGTATCCGCGGCTGAAGAAGGCGGGTGAGAAGCCAAGTTCTCGACCTTAACCGCCACGTCGCCGGAGGAACCACAGCCCTCACCCGAAAAGTCGACGTCGGCGGCGGATTTCGAGAGGAAAGACATCACAAAATGAAAAGAAATTAACAGAAGGAGTAGGAAAATTACCGAAGAAAGTCGTTGGAAAAGGGCTCAAGAAGATCGCAAAGGGAAGCTTTCGCACTAAAGACACTACGAGTTTCGAAATCGAAGAAGTAGGAAAAGTTCCAAAAGTTCCAAAGGAGGATATATATAAGGTCGCTTGACCAACAGGACGGGGACACATGTTGTAACGCCCCGTTTTATTTTTAAGAATTTATCAAATTTATTTAATAAAAATCAGAGTTTTTTTTTTTTAATCCAAATTAAAAACATTTAACGAGGACCGGGCGCTACTTATTAACAACAGCAAACAACACAACCAATCATTCAAAGAACCTACACCTGCTCAAGCTATCAAAATAACCAATCCCATGAAAGAACATAAGTCTCAAAACCATTCTCAATTGTCAAGCATAATCAAGCTTCAAACGTAACTCAAACATAGTTCGAAAGAGAAGAAATAAATAATCCAAATCGTTGGAAGCATTAACACTCCAAAACAAAAGCAAGTAGTTTAACATAAATAAAATCAAGCGGAAGCAAAAGACACATCCAGTAATTGACCACCATCTCGCTTGTGTTTACGCCACCGCCTCCAGCTCGTCTCAACCTAAAGCAAAGGAAGAGAAGACACAACAAAGAAAAATAGTGGGGGTGAGCATAACCAACAAGCTCACCATTATCGCACAGTTTATCTCGCATAACATTTTAAAACATCATAACCATAGTATTCAGTATGCGTAGAATCCAACAGTCTAACCCCCTACTTGGCTCTATCGCAAACCTCCTATGTACATACAACAACCTTCCGATCACACACGGCAAGGAAGTAACTGGAAACCTTCCCATCACCGAATGGCTACGGGCTTGGGATCCTTTCCAGGAGACAGTAAAGATGTTTTTCCCATTCACGAATATCATACGGACCTAGGCGTCACCTCTCCGAATCTACGGGCCGATGACCTCTCACTGTTTATGCATCCTCAAAGGCACTAACATACGAGATACTTAGACTAGAGTTCTTACGCATACATCATTTTACAAAATAAAGCATTTATACGAAATATTAAGTGCGATAAATATGGAATACATCATAAATGTACCCACCTGGTTGCAACAACAGTTCAAAATCACGAATCTCAAAATGAGGCGAGGTCAACACCTCTAGACACCTACATTAAGTCCAGATACTAAAGTCAACACTTTAATCTAGACCTAAGTAGAAAATTCACAAGTTGACTTAGTCGAACTTGATTCGACCAAGTGGTTCGTGAAGTTCTGTGGATATGGGAACTCTAGGACTTAGACTACATCAGACCACATATTCAAGTTCATATAATCACAAATGAAAGACAATCAAACGAGCCACAAGTAAACACATAGCACATTTGGATAACAACACTTAACAAATTTTATTATAGAAAACAATTTCCAAAATTCACACTTGAATTAGAAGGTAAAATCACCAAGTTTCAGCCTCAAACTCGTTACACACAATTTTATAAAATTCACACAAGTTTTTCAACAAAAACGAGCTTAAATTATAAACACATGATAATGGATGATTCAAGCCATGAAATGTTTATCTAAAATACTATAGCATATGAATAACAACGCATAAAAATACCAGCTTTTAACAATCAACATGTGAATTTATAAAATTAAAACCACATTCAGCCAAATGTCGACTTACTATCAGAACTGACCCTAAACAGATTCCAAAAGTTCCAATATTTTCACAGAATGCTAAACACTACATAATCAACTCCTCATCCAAAATTCAGGATTTTTCAGCTTCAGAACAATTTATTATAATTAAAATAAATTCAGGCTGAAACACAAAATAAATTACTAACCCTATCAAAAAACTAGTCTTAAAATTCTTAAACTTTTATACAACATAAAATCATGCCTAAGACATAACATACTCTAAAATTGGCCAGAAAGGAGCACTACACAATTATATATGCATTTTACAAGAAACTGAACAGAAATTAAATTAATTTTTAAAAATAGCTAAAGACCTTCAAAAATCACGAAAATGTTACACAAGCTACATATTTATCAAAAACAGGTGCACCAAAAATTTCACGGCAATCGGACGTGTATTCCATTTATAGTGAATTTTTCATTCCAAACAGCCAATATGAACTTCGAAAAAATCATAACGGCAATTATACACCTCCAATCGACACAAGGTCAGCGCCATTGTGTTCGTAACGATCCTAAGTTCCTAAATCCACAGCAACTAATCACTTACGATGAGTTCTCGTTCGATTCGAACGAATCGAGGAGTTTCACATAAAATAACGAATATATATTCTTAACGAACAATTCAAACACGCATATAATAATTCAACAAACATGCAATGCACGTACGATCACGACATATTTCACATAAAATTAACCGAGAAGTCGAAACTCGATACCGTTCTCGAGAAACGAGCGAGAAAGGTTCGAACGAGAGAAGACGGCTCGACGGGGCCCCTCGACGGCTACGTGCGGCTCACCGAGGGAAGAGCTGCGGCGGTCCCTCACGATTACGGGGTTGCTGCGACGGCCGAGGCGTCCCGTCGAAGGTGGTGCTGCGGAGGAAGAGATTCGCCGGAAAAACTGAAGTTAGCCTGAAAGATCTCACGAGCAGACGACGGGCTGCCGCTTGCTGGGGAGAAGTCGCAGTGGTGGGAGGAGGCGCACGACGGCGTCTGGTTCGCTGGTTCACCTTCACGGCGAAGGAGAAGGCGGCAGATGGGGGCTCGACGGACTTGTTGCGATGGCGAGCGGAGGAGGGTGGCTTGCTGGCAGCTGCGGAGGAGCAGTGATGGAGCTCGCGTCTGGTGGTGCCTCGACGAGGGAGAAGACGGCGACTCGCGGTGATGATGATGACGCTGAGGAGAGTTGACGGACGTTCTTCCCGCGGCGGTGAGAGGACGGCGACGGAAAAAAAATTTCAGAGAGGGTGCGAGGTCGATGATGATCGCGATGAGGGAGATGGGATCGTTTGACGGGAAAAATCTTATGCGAGGGTGATGAGTGAATTTTAGCGTGAGAGTTCAGATCGGATCTTCTTTTTGCGTGGGAACGGGAGAGAAATAAGAACAGGAAGCTGCGGGAAAGGTATTGCAAGAGGAGGCGATAGATACAGTTTGAATATATATATGTATACAAACCTAGGTTGACTATTCTTCTCAAGCAAGAATAAAAATAAAAAAAAAAGAGTCCCACACGCACTAATTAGAGGGAGGGACCGGATCTTGGGCGATTTAGCGGGTATTTTCGGGCTCGATAAAATCGCATGTTAATATATTCGGCTCTCGGGCCCTATTCAATCACACGAAAATAAATCCAACTCTCGGGCTCGGGTTCTCCGATTACTAATTTCGACAGTTCAAATTGATCGCACAAAACTCCGGACAATATAAATTAAATACATACATTATTTTAAAATACTAATATTTTATTAATCAAAATATGCAATTAGCAATTAATTGACAATTAAACATATAATATTTAGACATTCAATTTGGCACTATTATCACAATAATAATAATAATAATAATAATAATAATAATAATAACAATAATAATAATAATATTAATAAAAATAATAATCATATTCTCAAATAATCCACAAATAAACTACAAATAAATGGAGGCATTATAGTCTACCCTCCTTAAACGATTTTCGTCCTCGGAAATCTATGAAAAATCATCCCAACCGGACAACTGACATAAGAGAGAAGCTCAAACCACTCGACTCTGATACTCCGTTCGAATATTCCTACTCTACCAAGTCACACCGCACTAGCCATGGTTATCCCGCCGGACTTTGACGAGTACCTCTTCCGTACTCTCCCTGCTGGATTCGTCAATCCAGTAGGTCACCAGTACCTCATCAAAGATAAGGTTCTGCCTATATGCAGCTCGTCAAAGATCGCCTCGTGCCTAGAGTCACGCACATGTCCTCTCTCCGCGAGGCACTGAACAGGTCGTGCACTCTTGCAACCTCCGGTGATGGGGTCAACCATCAGGCTAAGTCGCCGACTCGGTCGAGAATCCCAAAAGAAGCAACAAATGTGGCTGATACTCCCTCTCTTCCCAGAATTTGAGGCGTACAACGCCTCTTTCCGTACTCAGAACCTCGTACGGTACCATCAAGGTTGTCGCTTATTAGCCATCGCTATCAGCGCACTTTCCCATGGTAAGAAATCTCACACGACATACCTATCGAGTACACCAGACCCCAACCAGTCTCTCAGGGTCTCGACAACATGTCCTAAACGCATAACTATTTGGATTTCTACGCGGTGCCAAGTTCCGTCTCGTGCCCGGGTCACGTTGACAACTTGCCCACGATCCCAGTGTGATCCGTGCGTCCGTATCAAACGGGCCGCCACGGGATCTCATACAAAAGGCTAACAAAGCAACAACAACACCACAAACTCAACATTGATACCTACAGAAGCCACGGCTCTGCTCGATATCAGTGACAAAGCCTCATCCCCTGCCGACACGAGTAACAGCTCGTATGTGGTATAGGAAGTATCGACTAGATATTCGAAAACAACCACTATCGCAGAAACTGTCTCTCAAATAGGGATGCTCGACGATCCCATTATAACGATCTAAAAGACATGGGCAGTTCGGGGTTTAATGCACTGTCACCCGAGAGATGTCATACACACTGGCGCTGCATAAGCGGGGCGCTGGGACGTGTGCCTACATCTTTTCGGAGAACAGCTGCAAGGTCAAGGTTTCGGCCGCACACTAGCTTGGGAAGCTCCTGCGTTCGGTGATGGTGGCTGCAGCTCTCGTGCGAGTCAACGATCGGCCTTGCAGTGCCTCACGTCTCTCAGCACAGGCTCGCGTGCTCGATCACCACTTCACGTGACTACACCCAATCAGCGTCGTCGTTCGGTTCGAGGTACAGAAAAGAATTATTTTAATTCAAGGCTCACACTATCTGAGGTAGCCTGGAAGGAAAATTTTCCACAAAAACGACCAACATTAGGATATAACAAAGACATCATCCCCCAGCCTTTAGGTATCGACAAACTCCGATGGTTCAGGGTTCCAAATCATCACATCATTCCTCGAACCATACAACTTCAAGCAGATAACATATATTAGAGTTATGGAGGGATCTCCTAAGGAAGACGAGTATCGACATCCTCAGCTAGGAATCATCCCAACTCAACCGTCATTGCTGAATAATGAAGATGGTCAGCTCGCATGACTCTTCCGACTAACAGTGTCGGCCATCACGTCAGCTCTATCTCCGGTAGCTAATCGTGCCGGCAGTCCTATATGAGCTCAATCTCTACTCTGCTAAGCTTTTCACGTTTATGGATCTCATCACGAAGCCTCCTTGGTTGATTCGTCTCAATCGCGTCTCGAATATAGGTCATCAACGATAAAAAAAATAAAACACGACTATTCGATCCAGATATGAATAAAGTACCCAGACTGAAATGGCATTGCCAAAATCGAAAGAAACGGTATAAGACAAGCGGTAAAACGAAAGTACTTGTCTTAATTAATATATAAGGTTGCAATTTCTCAAATGAAGACTCCAAACAAATCAAATACTAGAGTTTTCAGAGGGTTGCCAAAAGTCAAAGAAATACAAGAGTCACTCTTGAAATTCCGAAGGGAGAAGAACGGAAGTTTCGAAGAATTACGATGGACACAACACGAAAATGAAAACGGCTCTGCATCAGGCTCGACTACCCTCCTTAAAAGATTTCACGCACACCACTTTGGTTCAAAGTTAAAACAAAACACGAAAGAAATTGATCGCCGTCTATATCGAAGCTAAGGTACTCTCAAGTTAACCTATGCCTCGACTTGGCAAACATTATGGCAGGTAGGGCCTCAAAACATCGGGGAAAGAAAAAATTGAAAGAATTGCTCAAGACACAATAAGCAAAGGAAAACAGGCATATTGGATATCGAAGACATTCCGGACATGGTACCTGCATTGTTGGTTGCCTCGTCGTGGGTGATGGTGTAGACGCGGCCATGGCCTCCTGTCCCTTGCTGGTAAGGCGGGGGCTGTCTGGGCTGTTGCTGCTGCTGATGCTGATCCGGCCTTCGCGGTTCTGGGCAGTGACGGGAGTAATGACCCTTCCTCTGGCAGTTGAAGCAAGTTATGTCGACAGCTCGACACATGTTGACCTCGTGGACTCGCCCGCATGCTCCACACGGCGGTGGTCCTGCTGGAAACTGGCGGATAGGCTGGGTATTTTGTGCCACAAGCTGCTGCTGACGCTGGTGTGGCCCATGGTTAGGGCGCTTGCCCTTCTTGCAGTTCGGATGATCATTCTTCCTCTTGACAGAGCTAGAGGACGGGGGAGCTGAAGCATACGGAACCGGATACGGATAAGGCGCCTGAGCAATTAGTGGCGGCTGATAAGACAGAGGCGGAACGAGAGGAGATACAGCCTGGGCAGGCTGAGCAGCATGATAAGAAGAAGGAACAGAATCTGCCGGAAGGAGAAAACTCTCCACTCTCTGAGCCCGACTGACGGTGTCGGCATAAGACATCAGTCCGTGACTCCCAACTAGCTCACGGATTCTCGGATTCAGCCCTTTCAGAAATTTATTGGCTTTCTTCTCATCGGTGTTCACAGAATCACCAACAAAGAGGCACATTCGGGTGAAAGTGCGGATGCAGTCGTCCACGCTGGTACCGCACTGCTGAAGATGGTAGAACTCGTGCTCCATGCGATCCCAAAAACTCTGGGGAAGGAACTTGCTACGAACCATTGCCTTCATCTGCTCCCAGGTGAGGGCATTGAGCTCAGCCTCTGGCCTCCGAGCCCAGTGGTCGACCCACCAGTCGGAAGCATCTGCCTTCATCTGGAAGGCGGCGAGGGCTACTCGCTGTCTATCGGGAAGAGGGAGCACAACGAAAATCTTATCAAGCTCTTTCATCCACTCAAGCACAGCAGTGGGGGCCTCGCTCCCTGAGAAAGTGGGCGCATGCATGCCTTGAAACTGGACAATGAGTCGGGGAAAATCCATGGCCGGAGGGGCCTGCTGGCGAGGTGGGGTTTGTTGACGGTTGCGAGCATTGCCATTACGAGTGGCCATGGTTCTACATTGAACAAGCCGGGAAAGTTTAACACCCAAAACAAAATTTAAAAAATAAAAATAAAAATATAAGGAATCTAGAGTTCACCATGAAACACTAGAGTTCAAAATCATTCAATGGTGGATAGACTCCACTCCCGGTTCCCATTAACTGGGTTCTACACGCGTCTAATAGTTCTATCCACAATAGTCACAGACTTCCGAATAATCCACACACCTGAGACTCCTTCGGTTGTCTGTTCTCTTTACTTAAGCCTTCTTTTTCGAGATGGCTTACGAATGATTCTCATTCGATGGTACTAAACAGAAACTCATAACGAGTGCACTGCTATAGACCAAACTTAACTTGATAACACCAACCCGAAAACTCACAACAAACATCTCTAAAGTCGGCACTTAACCCTACACCACTGGAGTTCAAGTCCGTATAAACGGAGGGTAAATTCCTAAGCCCCAATAAAAGAACAAACCATAATCACGATATCGATAATAATCAAAACAATAAAACTCATACCTTGAGCTGGCGCGGCGTGACGAAGCAAGTGGTCGAATGGTCATTAAACACTTATTCACATATGAACCAGTCTACAGAAAAGCAAGACTGGCTCTGATACCAAACTGTAACGCCCCGTTTTATTTTTAAGAATTTATCGAATTTATTTAATAAAAATCAGAGTTTTTTTTTTTATCCAAACTAAAAACATTTAACGAGAACCGGACGCTACTTATTAACAACAGCAAACAACACAACCAATCATTCAAAAAACCTACACCTGCTCGAGCTATCAAAATAACCAATCCCATGAAAGAACATAAGTCTCAAAATCATTCTCAATTGTCTAGCATAAATCAAGCTTCAAACGTAACTCAAACATAGTTCGAAAGAGAAGAAATAAATAATCTAAATCGTTGGAAGCATTAACACTCCAAAACAAAAGCAAGTAGTTTAACATAAATAAAATCAAGCGGAAGCAAAAGACACATCCAGTAATTAACCACCATCTCGCTCGTCTTTACGCCACCGCCTCCAGCTCGTCTCAACCTAAAGCAAAGGAAGAGAAGACACAACAAAGAATAATAGTGGGGGTGAGCATAACCAACAAGCTCACCATTATCGCGCAGTTTATCTCGCATAACATTTTAATACATCATAACCATAGTATTCAGTATGCATAGAATCCAACAGTCTAACCCCCTACTTGGCCCTATCGCAAACCTCCTATGTACATACAACAACCTTCCGATCACACACGGCAAGGAAGTAACTGGAAACCTTCCCATCACAATGGCTACGGGCCTGGGATCCTTTTCAGGAGACAGTAGAGATGTTTTTCCCATTCACGAATATCATACGGACCTGGGCGTCACCTCTCCGAATCTACAGGCCGATGACCTCTCACTGTTTTTGCATCCTCAAAGGCACTAACATACGAGATACTTAGACTAGGGTTCTTACGCATACATCATTTTTCAAAATAAACCATTTATACGAAATATTAAGTGCGATAAATATGGAATACATCATAAATGTACCCACCTGGTTGCAGCAACAGTTCAAAATCACGAATCTCGAAATGAGGCGAGGTCAACACCTCTAGACACCTACATTAAGTCCAGATACTAAAGTCAACACTTTAATCTAGACCTAAGTGGAAAATTCACAAGTTGACTTAGCCGAACTTGATTCGACCAAGTGGTTCGTGAAGTTCTGTGGATATGGGAACTCCAGGACTTAGACTCCATCAGACCACATATTCAAGTTCATATAATCACAAATGAAAGACAATCAAACGAGCCACAAGTAAACACATAGCACATTTGGACAACAACACTTAACAAATTTTATTATAGAAAAAAATTTCCAAAATTCACACTTGAATTAGAAGGTATATCAAATCAACGAGTTAGGCTCTGAAAATTTTACATAAAATTCACCTCCTAGTTCTAAGTAAAATCACCAAGTTTCAGCCTCAAACTCGTTACACACAATTTTATAAAATTCATACAAGTTTTTCAACAAAAACGAGCTTAAATTATAAACACAATGATAATGGACGATTCAAGCCATGAAATTTTTATCTAAAATACAGCATATGAACATCAACACATAAAAATACCAGCTTTTAACAATCAACATGTGAATTTAGATAAACACTACATAATCAGCTCCTCATCCAAAATTCAGGATTTTTCAGCTTCAGAACAATTTATTATAATTAAAATAAATTCGGGCTGAAATACAAAATAAATTACTAACCCTATCAAAACTAGTCTTAAAATTCTTAAACTTTTATAAAACATAAAATCATGCCTGAGACATAACATACTCTAACATTGGCTAGAAAGGAGCACTACACAATTAATTATGCATTTTACAAGAAACGGAACAGAAATTAAATTAATTTTTAAAAATAGCTAAAGACCTTCAAAAATCACGAAAATTTTACACAAGCTACATATTCATCAAAAACAGGTTCACCAAAATGTTCAAGGCAATCGGACGAGTATTCGATTTATAGTGAATTTTTCATTCCAAACAGCCAATATGAACTTCGAAAAATCATAACGGCATTTATACACCTCCAATCGACACAAGGTCAGCGCCATTGTGTTCGTAACGATCCTAAGTTCCTAAATCCACAACAACTAATCACTTACGATGAGTTCTCATTCGATTCGAACGAATCGAGGAGTTTCACATAAAATAACGAATATATATTCTTAACGAACAATTCAAACACGCATATAATAATTCAACGAACACGCAATGCACGTACGATCACGACATAATTCACATAAAATTAACTGAGAAGTCAAAACTCGATACCGTTCTCGGGAAACGAGCGAGAAAGGGTCGAACGAGAGAAGACGGCTCGACGGGGCTCGACGGCTACGTGCGGCTCACCGAAGGAAGAGCTGCGGCGGTCCCTCACGATTACGGGGTTGCTGCGATGGCCGAGGCGTCCCGTCGGAGGTGGTGCTGCGGAGGAAGAGATTCGCCGGAAAAACTGAAGCTAGCCGGAAAGATCTCACGAGCAGACGACGGCTGCCGCTTGCCGGGGAGAAGTCGCAGCGGTGGGAGGAGGCGCACGACGGCGTCTGGTTCGCTGGTTCACCTTCACGGTGAAGGAGAAGGCGGCAGATGGGGGCTCGACGGACTTGCTGCGATGGCGAGCGGAGGAGGGTGGCTTGTCGGCGGCTGCGGAGGAGCCGCGATGGAGCTCGCGTCTGGTGGTGTCTCGACGAGGGAGAAGACGGCGACTCGCCGTGATGATGATGACGCTGAGGAGAGTTGACGGATGTTCTGCCCGCGACGGTGAGAGGACGGCGACGGAAAAAAAGTTTCAAAGAGGGTGCGAGGTCGATGATGATCGCGATGAGGGAGATGGGATCGTTTGACGGGAAAAATCTTATGCGAGGGTGATGAGTGAATTTTAGCGTGAGAGTTCAGATCGGATCTTCTTTTTGCGTGGGAACGGGAGAGGAATAAGAACAGAAAGCTGCGGGAAAGGTATTGCAAGAGGAGGCGATAGATACAGTTTGAAAATATATATGTATACAAACCTAGGTTGACTATTCTTGTCAAGCAAGAATAAAAATAAAAAAAAAAGAGTCCCACACGCACTAATTAGAGGGAGGGACCGGATCTTGGGCGGTTTAGCGGGTATTTTTGGGCTCGATAAAATCGCACGTTAATATATTCGGCTCTCGGGCCCGATTCAATCACACGAAAATAAATCCAACTCTCGGGCTCGGGGTTCTCCGATTACTAATTTCGACAGTTCAAATTGATCGCACAAAACTCCGGACAATATAAATTAAATACGTACATTATTTTAAAATACTAATATTTTATTAATCAAAATATGCAATTAGCAATTAATTGACAATTAAACATATAATATTTAGACATTCAATTTGGCAAGAAATAATTAATATTATCATAATAATAATAATAATAATAATAATAATAATAATAATAATAATAATAATAACAATAATAATAATAATATTAATAAAAATAATAATAATATTCTCAAATAATCCACAAATAAACCACAAATAAATGGGGCATTACACATGTGTAGAATTTTGAAATTCGAAATTCAAAATAAAATGCGAAGCGTCCTGGGGAAGCCAACCGACACGTCCATTCAAACACTTGGTCAGGGAACCGCCACGTATCGTCCGCATATGGATGCGATTAAAACGTGACCTTTCGGCTGCTGACGCTAACACGCACAAAGTATGGCGAAAATGCCGACCTCAAGAGCGAGCCCGGCATGGTCCATACAGACCCGACTCGGATTCAAACATTTAACAACGACCTCGGGAGAGGCACGGTAGGCCTCACCCAAGCTCGGGGGCCTGTATGTTGACATCTGGATCAGTCTCCCATAAAGGTAACGATCCGAGAGACCGGGAACCGGGCGAGGCTGGCCCGGCCAGTGGGGCCAGTTACCATGTCGATTAGCAGGTGCGAAGTTGAGAATGAGTCAAAGTCAACTGGAGGCGGACAACGTCATACCCCGAGGTCGGCACCTCAGTGCTCCCGTTATGGAGCCGACCAGCTCGGATATAGGGTCTGCAAGACCGGAGGACAGGCAGACTGTCATAGCCCGGCTCGAGATCCTACCAGCTCGGCCCTCGTAGGGGTTAAAGATTCAGAAAAAAATTAAATGAGGTCACTTGTCAATCAATGATTGCCGATGGGACATCCCAGACTAGCCTGCAGGTCTAGGACGTCTAGCCCGGCCGAGGAGCATGTCCGCATTAAATGCAGCCCATACCAACATTAAATGTGTTGCACGTAATGATTGGAAGATCCCTAAATCACTCCCAATCAGTCAGAGAAACGCCGGCCTGTCTTACCGAGTTCTTGTACGACAAGACCCATGAACAGTACCCGAACAGTTTCACATTTAAGAACCCTATAAATAGAAGTCTTGAGCATTTATTTTGGGTGGTTGAAATCCCAACTGTCTTCACTCTCTACATTTTCTCTCTCTAAACTTGTAAGGAATTTGTGTAAGAATTTGTAAGTATATCGCAAGTTTATAAACTTCTCTCCCTAACCGACCTCGTGATCAGTTAATAAAATCATAATTAAATCGTATTTCTTTGTCTTTTCCTCATTACCTTTTCATTATTTATCTTTTTAACCGTTGACCGGAAACGCCCGTCAACAATGGTTTTGAGACTTATGAATAAGTTGGTTTTATTTTTATAACTGTTAGTGTATGCATGTGTAGGTTCTATATATTTATTCGTACTTGTTTAATTGTTGCCGGTAGTTAGGTAACACCCGTTGATTATTAAATTTTTAAATTGGGGTTTTGAAAAAAATTAACTCTAATTTTTATAAATAAATTCGATAAATCCTTTAAAATAAAATGGGGCGTTACACTGACGGTCTCTGGTCCGATCTCGTCAGCCCATTTGGGGGGTTTCTAGATCCGTTGTTTGGGCAGTGGATTTTGTGGTTTCTCTCAGTCGTTCACGTTAGGTGTTAGCTCGGGATGTGGTGGTGCTGGGATTTCCGTCCGGTGGGAAGGGCTCTAGTCTTTCTCTGGTTTAGCTTGTGTTTGTTTAGTTTTTGTATAGATGTGTTTCATTTTTCTTTTTTTTTTTGTGTGTTTGTGTTTTATCTTCTTCTCTCCCATTGGGAGCCTTTGTCTATTCTCTTTTTGGNTTGGTCAATTTATATATATTCTTAACTGATTGTTAAATAACTGTAAAGAGACTAAATCAAAAATTTATTTGCACGTCTACTTAATCTAACACACATATTTAGATTAATACTATATATTAAAGGCATTCTCTCTCCTCTCTCATTTATTGTTCCTAACAATTTGTTTCATTATTCTCTTGGGTATATAATTTTTTCTAACTTGTACTATACGTGATTTGAGATTTTCAACATAAAATATTTTTTCTTATAAAATGCAACCTAAACTACATAAATTTTGACCACACGATCATCCGCAACCTTGGTTTGGGTATTGTAACGCCCCAAATCAGTAATAAGAATAGGAACGGTTTCACTGCTCAACTATAAGTGAAATCTGTAATTTTCAGAAATTCCCGAGTTATACTTAGTATGCTAAATGCTCAAATATGATAAATTATTCTTTGAATAATTCTATATCAAGTTTAAGTTAAGATTAATCCATTAATTTGGGTTGTTAAATAATAGCAAGTCGATTCGAGAAATTATTAACTCCGAACTCTAGTTTGGTTCCGAGTCATTTTCTAGAAATTTTCCGAGGCTAGCCGAGTCTTGATATTTTATACTTAGAATATTTTTTCTATGTCTTAGAATATCAAGAAGTAAGTCTTGGACATTTTAAAATCAAGCCCTAGTCCTTACTCGAGCCGCTCGTGCTTGTCCCGAGCCCCACGCCCTTAGTCGCGCCCAAGCGGGTGTTAGCCGAGCCCAAGGCCATGTCCTAAGCCTTAGCATCACTTTGCAAATTTTTCTAAGTGTGGGGAGATTTTTCTAAGTGTTGGAAGTGGCTTTTGAGCCTTGCAAACGGACTAAGGCCCGCAGCCCACGAGTCCCGCGCCAGCAGCCCAGACCGCACCATTCCTCGCAGGCCACCCGCACCATTCCCCGCAGCCCAGCAGAAGCCCGCGCCCGGGGACAACGCCCAGCCCAGCGGCAGCAGCGACCACCCCATCTTCCAAGGCCCAAAACACCATTTTTCGGCCCACTTCTCTAGGGCCCAATTTTGTGTGAACAAAGAAAACTTGTTAAGATGTCATTTGGGTCCAATTGACCCTAGTCAAAGTCAATGCAAGACTCACCAAGTCTTGGTCCAAAGTTAGTGGGAGACATAGGAATAAAATATTGCCTTGGGGCCATGAATTGTCCCCCACTTCGTGCATCTGTGACCAGACCTCTTTTGAGCTGATAAAATACTCTAAAATCCCACCAAGATGCTCTCCAAAAATCGTGCATGGCATGTCCCAAGACCAGCCTTAAATACTATGCACCTAAGTGGAGAGATTCCCACTCATTTTTGGTCTTCAACCCTCACACCTTGTGAGCTCCGCCCCTTAGCAATATTTAAGGCTCATTTCTCAGCCATTGTGAGCTCTTGACACTTAAAACACTCGCCCATATAGAGAGAATAGAGAGGAAACCGAGAGCTAAGCCAAGCCACACACACACACGCGCCTAGCCCGGGGAAGGAGGAGCAGCGAGGTTCAGTCACTTGCAGCCATATTCTCTCGAGGCTTAGCAGCATCTATGTGTTCCTTAGATTTTTCTAAGTCTTTGGAGTTGGCAAGGCTCGGCCAAATCACACTCCAAGTCCACCCTAAGCCCCAAAACCGAACCTAGCCGTAGTTTGACCCCTAACTCGAATTCTCCACTTCCTGTCGAGGTAAGCTCGTGCCTTATGAGTTCATAAATTATATTATGACATATTATGATTTTTCATGAAGAGAAACCGAGCCATGCATGTGTTTAAAGTCAAGTTTCGAATTTAATGATTTAATGGCCTTAAAAATGAAATTTTAGTAGCAAGCATGTTAAAGTCGAGATGGTTAGTTAAATCACCCTTAAATATTATACCATTGATAGTGTAAAATTTTGAATGTAAATGGAGTTCATTTGCTAGGTCAACTAGCCTCCGAAAATATGTGATTTTTAGCCCCGAGCCATCCCTATTGTACATGCATGTTTAGCCTATCATATTAGTCTTAAAAATCATGTTTTCATATGTAAACAACTCGGCCATGGTCATTTAAGCAAGTTAAAATAGTGGGTTCGGTGACTCTAGGTCCACACGTGCCCTAACGGCCCTAACCGACCACATGCAAATAGACCCGAGGTCTCCTGGGGTTTCTCAGCATTTTTAAGCATATTTTATCATATTATGTTCATACACATTGCATGTCCCTAGAAAATTTGGAAAATAGTTGGCAAGGGTGGGTCCCAGTCACTAGCAACGCCTACCGCGCGTAGACGCGCACGGTCGAGACACGAGAACCCCGTATGAGATCCGGGCTAGACGACGCGGACCTCGAGTGAGGGGATGGGTACGCGCGAGGGGAGCTCACGCGAGAAAAAAGGAACGCATGTGTTGAGAAGATTCGCGAACGGGCCTGGACTCGGGAGCAAGAGACGGGTCACGCGCAACGCCAGGCGACGGAACAATGATGAGGGTGAAGCTGGTCGAGATGTTCGGGCGCCACGCTAGTATGCACAGGACAGTAGGCTCGAGGAAGAGAGACGTCCGCATCTGGTCGTGCGAGAAAGCCACGCGGGGCACGAGTGGCCAGCCGGACAATGAGTCTAGGGACACTAGCGTGGACTTGGCGAGTATGGGCCTAACGAGCTTGGGAGAAGGCAACGGGCCGCGTGACGAGGCACGTGGGGGCGTACGCGGACGCGATGCGCGATCACACGAGGCGAGCCGTGCGAGCCGAGGAATGAAGATTCTAGAAGATTAATGTTAGTAATTACGTAATTAGCATTTTATTATTATTAAGTTAGTTGTTAAATTAGTTTAATTAATATGTTAGTAATAGTCAGCAAGTTAGTTCACGTAAGAATAGGTTGGTTTATTTAATTAGCGTTAATGTTAGATTGTTAGTATTAGGATTTATTAGATGTTAGGAAATTATGTATTATGTTAGCATATTTAATTAGCCGTAGGTTGTTAGGATTTATTTAGCCGAGGTTAGATTACGTTAGGAGTTAATAATTTGGTAAGTCTTGATATGCAAGACATTTAGTTACCTTAGGATTAGATATATTTTCCATAGATTAGAATTATAGTTGGTATAGGACTAGATCTAGTTTTTCTTATAAATACCCTATGTACCCATTCGAATTATTCATCATTGAAAATTAATACATAACCCGAACTTTTGTTCAATCACTTTGTCTTAGATTTCCTCTTGATTTCTTTTGCAATTTTATTCGTTTCAAGAGGCGCTCACGTGGCTCGCGAGACACCTATCGTGCGATTTAAGACCTATCGTGCGATTTAAGGCGCGGGAGCGGCTTGTCGACAGTCGGAACACAATCACTTTGTCTTAGATTTCTTCTTGATTTCTTTTGCAATTTTATTCGTTTCAAGAGGCGATCACGTGGCTCGCGAGACACCTATCGTGCGATTTAAGGCGTGGGAGCGGCTTGTCGACAGTCGGAACACACGATCTTCATCATTGGTGCTTTCATTGAGAGGTGTTAGATCATGTGTCTTTTCTTCCCCATTCTTTTTTTTAATTTTTCCTTTTGTTTAAAAAAAAATAATAAAATAATATTGTCCTTTGAATTTTGAGTGCGTGAGATTCTGTCCAAAAGAAAGAAAAAAAAAAATTGGATTGTTTAGTTTTGCGTGATCTCACGTTTGAAAGAAAAAAAAAATTGATTTTCTTTTGAATTTCAGGGGAAGTAAAATCTCTTCAAAATGAGTCCACGAAGTAAAGAGCGAAGGCAAGAAAGGAAAGACACGGCCAACAAGGAGGTGATTCACAAACTCGAGAGCTTGGACGTGCAAGTCCGAAGCATGAGCGAGGCCATGGACAACCTAGGCGAAGGGTTCGACACCATCAACGCATCGGTGCGGGATTTAATCGAGAACATGCACCGGAGGTTCGACGAGATGGCGCGCAGCTTCCAACACCAGCAGGCGCGACCACCATCGCGGCCACACAGACGCGAATGAGCTGAGGAGCACGAGTAGCGCCGCGCCGAGTACGAACAGGAGAAGAAATTCGAGTGCCGCCAGATTGACGAGTGCTTAAGGGTTGCGCATCGACCAACCCCGAACAATGCTCGATCACCACCGCACGATGATTGACGACACCCGCATGAAGCTCGACCATTACCTTACGGGTACGATCGAGCCAAGAGAGAGCTCGAGCAAGAGGAGTCGCAAGCAATTGGCAACGCCCAAGGCGAGTCCAAGAAGGAACAGCGCCACGTGGTGCAGGGCGCGAGCTGCAACAAACCGGGGGCGCGACCACCGAACACTTTTCGACTGCCAGCACCAGACGTTAAAAGATTGTCGTTCTTGGAGATAGGGCGCCGAAAAGAGAAAGGCCTATGCTTTGAGTGTGAGGAGAAGTCCACGACGTGGCATCGGTGCAAGCAGGCCTTGGTGATTCGATTGGATAACTCGGATGAGGAGGAGCCAGAGGGTTGGAGTGAATTTTTGTTAGAATTTTCGGGATACTTTGAAGACGAAGAGGCGGCCAAAGACGAACACATCCATTCGGACAAATATGACAAGCGCACGGCCGAGTATGGACCAACCGACTACGAGGAGTCACCTATCTTCGATACTTATCTCGATGGGCCCGATGAAGTCGAGAACAAAGAAGAGGAAGTCGGTGCAGGCAGTAAAGAAGAAAAGCCCTGATGGGAGTCACTTGATGTGTCTTTGAGGACAAGGACAAACTTTAAGGGGGCAGGAATGATGCGAATGTGGGTTTCGAGGCCCGAGGACGCCGAGAGCCGATGGCGGAGACGACCCGAGAAGGTCGAGGAAATGGCCAAAATCACGTATGCATGGCCTAAGAGACGGATACGAGCCCGTATACGAGGCGCACGAGCACAAAAGGAACGACACGAGTCGAACCATCGGGGATGTGCAAAGGAGGTTCGTGATGGCCGCGCGCGAGGAAAACATGCAACGCGTAGACACGCGATACCCGTGAGCTGCGTAGCGAGACGCACGAAGGTACACATGAAGATGCGCATCCATCAGCCCGAACGGGTGCGCGAGATGATCCGACGGCAAGGACGCGAACACACGCATTGGCGTAGACGCGCACGGTCGAGACACGAGAACCCCATAGGGCAATGGCGAGGACTGGATGAGATCCGGGATAGACGACGCGGACCTCGAGTGAGGGGATGGGTACGCGCGAGGGGAGCTCGCGCGAGAAAAAAGAAACGCATGTGTTGGGATGATTCGCGAACGGGCCTGGACTCTGGAGCAAGAGACGGGTCACGCGCAACGCCGGGCGACGGAACGATGATGAGGGTCAAGCTGGTCGAGATGTTCGGGCGCCACGCTAGTATGCACAGGACAGTAGGCTCGAGGAAGAGAGACGTCCGCATCAAGTCGTGCGAGAAAGCCACGCGGGGCACGAGTGGCCAGCCGGACAATGAGTCTAGGAACACTAGCGTGGATTTGGCGAGTATGGGCCTAACGAGCTTGGGAGAAGGCAACGGACCGCGCGACGAGGCACGTGGGGGCGTACGCAGACGCGATGCGCGATCACACGAGACGAGCCGTGCGAGCCGAGGAATGAAGATTCTAGAAGATTAATGTTAGAATAATTACGTAATTAGCATTTTATTATTATTAAGTTAGTTGTTAGATTAGTTTAATTAATATGTTAGTAATAGTCAGCAAGTTAGCTCACGTAAGAATAGGTTGGTATATTTAATTAGCGTTAATGTTAGATTGTTAGTATTAGGATTTATTAGATGTTAGGAAAGTATGTATTATGTTAGCTTATTTAATTAGCCGTAGGTTGTTAGGATTTATTTAGCCGAGGTTAGATTACGTTAGGAGTTTAATATTTGGTAAGTCTTGATATGCAAGACATTTAGTTACCTTAGGATTAGATATATTTTCCATAGATTAGAATTATAGTTGGTATAGGACTAGATCTAGTTTTTCTTATAAATACCCTATGTACTCATACGAATTATTCATCATTGGAAATTAATACATAACCCGAACTTTTGTTCAATCACTTTGCCTTAGATTTCTTCTTGATTTCTTTTGCAATTTTATTCGTTTCAAGAGGCGCTCACGTGGCTCGCGAGACACCTATCGTGCGATTTAAGGCGCGGGAGCGGCTTGTCGACAGTCGGAACACACGATCTTCATCACCGTCCCCGCATGCGAGGTCACTCGTCCAGAGCCTCGCGTCTCGCCCCAGGGCGACCCGAGCAGGGTCTTCCGTGTCTGTCCGCGCGCCCAGGGACGACAAGGATGCCCGGTAGCGCGCAAACCCGTGCTGATGCGAATGTGGGTTTCGAGGCCCGAGGACGCCGAGAGCCGATGGCCGAGACGACCCGAGAAGGCCGAGGAAAGGGCCAAAATCACGTATGCATGGCCTAAGAGACGGGTACGAGCCCGTATACGAAGCGCACGAGCACAAAAGGAATGACACGAGTCGAACCATCGGGGATGTGCAAAGGAGGTTCGTGATGGCCGCGCGTGAGGAAAACGTGCAACGCGTAGACACGCGATACGCGTGAGCTGCGTAGCGAGACGCACAAAGGTACACATGAAGATGCGCATCCATCAGCCCGAAAGAGTGCGCGAGATGATCCAACGGCAAGGACGCAAACATGCGCATTGGCGTAGACGCGCACGGTCGAGACACGAGAACCCCGTAGGGCAATTGCGAGGATTGGATGAGATCCGAGCTAGACGACGCGGACCTCGAGTGAGGGGATGGGTACGCGCGAGGGGAGCTCGCGCGAGAAAAAAGGAACGCATGTGTTGGGAAGATTCGCGAACGGGCCTGGACTCGGGAGCAAGAGACAGGTCACGCGCAACGCCGGGCGACGGAACGATGATGAGGGTCAAGCTGGTCGACATGTTCGGGCGCCACGCTAGTATGCACAGGACAGTAGGCTCGAGGAAGAGAGACGTCCGCATCAGGTCGTGCGAGAAAGCCACGCGGGGCACGAGTGGCCAGCCGGACAATGAGTCTAGGGACACTAGCGTGGACTTGGCGAGTATGGGCCTAACGAGCTTGGGAGAAGGCAACGGGCCGCGCGACGAGGCACGTGGGGGCGTACGCGGACGCGATGCGCGATCACACGAGGCGAGCCGTGCGAGCCGAGGAATGAAGATTCTAGAAGATTAATGTTAGAATAATTACGTAATTAGCATTTTATTATTATTAAGTTAGTTGTTAGATTAGTTTAATTAATATGTTAGTAATAGTCAACAAGTTAGTTCACGTAAGAATAGGTTGGTTTATTTAATTAGCGTTAATGTTAGATTGTTAGTATTAGGATTTATTAGATGTTAGGAAATTATGTATTATGTTAGCATATTTAATTAGCCGTAGGTTGTTAGGATTTATTTAGCCGAGGTTAGATTACGTTAGGAGTTTTATTATTTGGTAAGTTTTGATATGCAAGACATTTAGTTACCTTAGAATTAGATATATTTTCCATAGATTAGAATTATAGTTGGTATAGGACTAGATCTAGTTTTTCTGATAAATACCCTATGTACTCATTCGAATTATTCATCATGGATTGTTAATACAAAATCCAAACTTTTGTTCAAACACTTTGCCTTAGATTTCTTCTTGATTTCTTTTGCAATTTTATTCGTTTCAAGAGGCGCTCACGTGGCTCGCGAGACACCTATCGTGCGATTTAAGGCGCGGGAGCGGCTTGTCGACAGTCGGAACACACGATCTTCATCACGCGCCTGCAGCGTCTGTCCCGCGTCCAGCGACCCTCTGCCATGCCAGCCCGTGCCAGTGGCATGCCCAGCGCACGCCCAATGCACCCAGCGACCCTTGGCTGCCCTCAGCGAGCCTCAGCTCGTGCCCAGCGCACGCCCAGTGCACCCAGCGACCCTTGGCTACCCTCAGCGAGCCTCAACTCGTGCCCAGCGACCCCAGCCAGTGCCCAGCGGCCCCAGCCAGTGCCCAGCACCCCTCAATCCGGGACCATCGTGCCTCGGCCGTGCCCAGCAACACCCGAGTGGCACGACCAACGCCAGGGTTGTGTGATGAGAATGTGGCTAGGCAGCTGAAGAACGCCTCGAGCCGGGCCTATAATGCGCGCAAGAGGTTAGCGCGGCAGGCGGGTGAGATGCAAGCCATCGCGTGCGGGGCATGTGAGGTCGGCGAGGGGGACCCGACCGAAGAGAGCGCGCGGCTAGCGCGTGGGCGAAATGCGGTCGCAAGGGGTGAGGCGAGTGGCGCGAACGCGGCTGGCGCGAGGGACGCGCGCAATGAAGCCTCGGGTAGTAAGGACACGCGCGAAGAGGCCGCCGGGCGCGAGGACAAGGCGCGCGGGGGTCCAAAGGCGGCAAGTAGGGCGGTTGGGATTTTTGGCTTGGAGTGCAAGTCAAGGCTTTTCAAGATCCCTTAGTTATTTGGTTTCCTTATTCCATTATGATTTCTAGATTGATTAGGATACTTAATATTTTATTACTTTATTAGAGTCATAGCTAGATTAGGAATAGATCTATTTGATGCCTATACAAAGGCCCTTCCTCTTGTTATTTTTTATCATTCAGAAATTAATAGAAATACCGAACTTTTGTTCAAACACTTTGCCTTAGATTTCTTCTAGATTTCTTTTGCAATTTTATCGTTTCGAAGGGGCGCGGTTGTGTGAACCTACGAGGCATCTATCGGCGATTCAAGGCACGAGTTTGTGGGTTATCGGCAATCGGGACACGCGATCTTCATCATTGGTGCTTTCATTGAGAGTATCTAGATCGTGTGTCTTTTCCTACCCCATTCCCTTTCCTTTTCTTCTTATTTTTTTTTGTCCCCCCTATTAAAAAAATAAAAATAAAAATCTTCAAGACGAGTCCTCGAAGCAAAGAACGAAAGCAAGAAAAGAAAGCTATGGCCAACAAGGAGATAAAGGACAAGATCAACAACCTAGACGCTCAGGTCCGGAGCATGAGTGAGGCTATAGACACCCTAGGCGAAGGGCTCGACACGACCAAGTCTTCGGTTCAGGATTTAATGGAAACCGTGAACATGGGTTCGAGGAGATGGTGCGCGGCTTCCAACGATATGCGCGGCCACCTCCACGACAGCCAAGGCGCGATCGACCCGAGGAGGAAGAACATCGGCCCGATGAGCGCGAGCACGAGGAGGACTTCGATCAACGGTCGCAAGCATCTAACGTGCACGACCGCCCGAGGCTCGACAAACCGAGGCTCACGCTGTCCACCTTCACCGGCACCGATCCCGAGGCATGGCTCAACCGAGCCGTGCAATACTTTGAGCTCAACGAGACCGAGGCCAATGACCGCGTGTGATATGCGGCCTATTCCCTAGATGGCAAGGCTAATGTCTGGTGGCAATGGCTCACAAACGTATACCGCAAACGGCAGCGAATCATTAGGTGGGGTGATTTCGAGCGCGAGTTACTCATACGTTTCGGGACATCCAATTACCATAACTACGATGAGGCCCTTTCGCGCATACGCCAAACTGGAATCCTACGCGATTACTTGAAGGAGTTCGAGAAGCTAGCTTGTTACGTCGGGGACTGGCCCGAGACTGCGTTGGTCGGGGTATTCATCGGCGGGCTTAAGTATGATCTAGCTGCGGAGGTTCGATTGGAGCGGCCCGACTCGATGCATGCGGCCATGGACATTGCCCAGCGTCGTGACGATCATCTCGCCGCTACTCGAAGGGGACGGGCGGACGCACGTTTCCCCGAGCCGCGACGTACAGCCAATGTCGCGCCGAGCATCAGGCCACCAAGC
Source organism: Striga asiatica (assembly GCA_008636005.1). Taxonomy (NCBI): domain Eukaryota; kingdom Viridiplantae; phylum Streptophyta; class Magnoliopsida; order Lamiales; family Orobanchaceae; genus Striga; species Striga asiatica. Next base: position 335,573 of record BKCP01004517.1, on the reverse strand, counting down.
GGCACGCGACCACCAAACCCAGAGATCAAGCGACTATCGCTCGAGGAGATAAGACGTCGACGTGAGAAGGGGCTATGTTTCAAATGCGAAGAGAAATTCACCCCGGGTCACCGATGTAAGCAAGCATTCATGATAGACGTTATTTACACGGATGACGAGGAGCCCGAGGTTGAGGAAGGCGATGAAGAAGTTGAGGTGCTCGAGGATGAAGCCGAAATCTCGATTCACGCAATGGCGGGAACTCGAGGCCCAAGGACGATGCGGCTACCGGCGTGGGTCAAGGACCGCCGTGTTGTTGTGCTCGTGGATAACGGGTCGTCTCATAACTTCATCAACACCACGCTATCCCAAAAGCTGAAATTGCCTATGACGGCAATAGAACCATTCGAGGTCCGGGTGGCCAATGAAGAGCGGCTCAAGTGCACCGAGTCCTATCGCAAGGTGCCAATCAAGTTCCAAGGAGTCACCATCAAGGCCGATCTCTACGCATTACCCCTGGTTGGACCCGACGTTGTGTTAGGAGTCTAATGGCTCGAAGGTTTAGGAGAAGCGACCACCAACTACAAAACTGGAGTTATGAAGTTCAAAGCGGGAGAACAGCAAGTCACGCTAAAGGCAAGTGAGACTAGTGGAACCAAGGAGGTTGGACTCAAGAGCATTGAGCGGGTTTGGCGCGGGGGCGGCCAAATCATTGCAGTAGTCGTCGAGAACGCGAACGCGCCCATCACCGAGTCCGACCGGCAGCAGGGCGAGGTACGCGCGTTACTCGAGGAGTTCGACCGTGTGCTGGGCGAACCCAAGGGTTTACCCCCGCAGTGAGTTCGATCATCGCATATCGTTGGCCGACGAACAACACGCCATGCACGTTCATCCTTATCGGTATGCTCACTTTCAGAAGACAGAGATCGAAAGGCAAGTTGGCGAGATGCTTGAGTCCGGGCTCATTCAGCATAGCTCAAGCCCGTTCTCATCGCCAGTACTCTTAGCAAAGAAGAAAGATGGCACATGGAGGTTCTGCACTGACTATCTAGCATTGAATGCCGCGACAATCAAGGACCGCTTTCCCATACCAAGTGTCGACGACATGCTCGACGAGCTAGGAGGATCCCGTTGTTTCTCTAAGCTCGACCTTAGGGCTGGGTACCATCAGATCCGGCTACACAAGGCTGATATTCCAAAGACGGCCTTTCGTACGCACCAAGGACATTATGAGTATTTGGTTATGCCATTTGGGTTATGCAACGCCCCATCCACCTTTCAATTTGCTATGAATTCCATCTTCAAGGATCACCTGCGCAAATTCGTCTTGGTATTCTTCGACGATATCTTGGTCTACTCGAAGACATGGGCCGAGCACATTGGGCACTTACGAACAGTGTTCGAGATCTTGGAGGCTAATTCATTCCACATCAAGCCATCCAAATGCTCGTTTGGGCGAAAGATGGTCGAGTATCTTGGTCATTTTATTTCTCCCGATGGTGTGAAAGTCGATCCAAGGAAGATTGAGGCTATGGTCGATTGGCCCAAACCAACTAGCCTAACACAGTTGCGAGGGTTCTTAGGGCTCACGGGTTACTACCAGAAGTTTGTAAAGGACTGGGGGACCATTGCTAAGCCACTGACCGAGATGACCAAGAAAGCCGGATTCAAGTGGACCGAAGCTAGCGAGGCTGCATTCGAAAAGCTTAAAGGCGCGATGACCACGACGCCTGTTCTAGCTATGCCCAGGTTCGATGTGTTGTTTGAAGTACACACGGACGCGAGCGATGTGGGCATTGGTGCGGTGCTAGTTCAAGAGGGACGTCCCTTGGCCTTCCTGAGCAAGGCCCTTGGCACGACCCGACTGGGGATGTCTGTATATGTGAAGGAGATGCTCGCAGTTGTAGAAGCGGTACGATGCTGGAGGCCCTACCTCTTAGGGCGACGCTTTTGGATCGTGACCGACCAACAGCCGCTCAAGCACTTGCTCGAGCAAAGAATCGTGACGCCAAAGCAGCAAAAGTTTGTCTCAAAGCTTATGGGCTTTGATTTCGAGATAATGTACAGACCGGGTCGACAAAATGCCGTGGCCAACGCCTTGTCGAGGTGAACTGATGTCGCCGAGCTCGAAGCCATAACCGGACCAACATGGGCCATATGGGAAGAGATTAGAAGGGCTCAAGAGAATGACGACCAGTGTCAAGAATTGCTACGGGCAATGGAAGCTGGTGAAGCAGCGGTAGCCAACTACGAGCTTCACAATGGTCTCGTGCTACACCGAGGCCGAGTGTTTGTGCCGGATAGCGGGCAACTCCGCGAGCAAATTTTGCAGCACTTTCACAACTCAAAAATTGGAGGACATTCGGGGTTTTACCGTACATGGATGAGAATGGCCAATACCTTCTTTTGGCCGGGGCAGCAGGGCGCGGTTCGGGAATACGTCGCGCACTGCGATGAGTGCCAACGCACTAAGGCCGACGCACGATGACCGGGTGGTCTATTGCAGTCTTTGCCAGTGCCCGAGAATATTTAGGAAGACATTACCGTGGACTTCATCGAAGCACTACCTATCTCTAATGGGTTCAATGGGGTCATGGTCGTGGTCGATAGGCTGACGAAGTACGCGCACTTCATACCGATCACGCATCCCTACACGGCAAAGTCTATCGCCAAGCTCTTCATTGAGTATGTCATGAAGCTACACGGGGTTCCACGATCGATTGTCTCTGATCGTGATCGGATCTTTATGAGTAGCTTTTGGTCTGAATTCTTCAAACTTCAAGGGACAAAGCTGTCGATGAGCTCTGCCTATCATCCACAGACGGATGGTCAAACCGAAGTGACTAATCGCACCCTAGAGCAATACCTACGATGCTATGTGCATCAATTCCCGAAGAAGTGGGAAAACTTTCTACCATGGGCCGAATATTGGTACAACACCACTTACCATGGCTCGACCAAGGCTACGCCGTTCGAGCTCGTGTACGGACGCAAACCACCTACGCTCGTGAATTATTCGAAAGGAGTTGCGATCAACGATGAAGTAGGCCGAGAACTTGAGGAGAGAGACTTACTGTTACGAGATATAAAGAGAACTCTCGAGGGCTCGATTAACCGCATGAAATCCTTTCATGACGGAAAAAGGCGCGAGGAAAGTTTTGAGCCAGGCGACCATGTATACTTGAAACTGCGGCCGTTTAGACAACGCATGACGGCACAAAGGGCTGCGACTAAGCTTGGGGTGCGCTATTACGGGCCCTACCAGATTTTAAAGCGCATAGGGCAAGTAGCTTATCGCCTAGAGCTGCCGGAGAGTTCGCACATTCATCCGGTCATACATGTCTCGCAAGTCAAGAGAAGTCTGGGTGAAGCGCACAAGTGGTGCGAGGAACTACCCGCGACAGCCACAGATGGGCAAGCAATCGTAAGGCCAAGCCGTGCGATCGAGTACCGCCAAGTAAGGAAGGTTGGACGTTATCGTTGGGAGGTGTTAGTCGAATGGAAGGAGCTTCCAACAGAAGAAGGCACTTGGGAGGATGTAGAGAAAATGCACGAGCAATTCCATGATTTCATCCTTGAGGACAAGGAAGCGCTTGAAGGGGACGGGAATGAGTGCGAATGTGGCTAGGCAGCTGAAGAACGCCTCCAGCCGGGCCTATAATGCGCGCAAGAGGTTAGCGCAGCAGGCGGGTGAGACGCAAGCCATCGCGTGCGGGGCATGCGAGGTTGGCGAGGGGGACCTGACAGAAGAGAGCGCGTGGCTAGCGCGTGGGTGAAATGCGGTCGCGAGGGGTGAGGCGACTGGCGCGAGGGACATGCGCGATGAAGCCTTGGGTAGCAAGGACGCGCGCGAGGAGGCCACTGGGCGCGAGGACACGAACAAGGCGAGCGGCCGGGAGGCACGCGCGAGGACGGGCGGCGCGACCTTAGTTGTAGTGCCCCGTTTATTTGTGGAATATTTGAGAATTTTTATTATTATTTCCATTATTATTTATTATGGATGATTATTATTTTTGCGATAATATCAATATTATTAAATTATTTTTGAATGTCCTAATTTTATTAATGGCCTAAAGGTGATTAAATGATCTTTGTTGTTAATAATTAAATGCGTATTATTATTAATAATGTGTGTAATATATTTTATTATTGTAGCCAAAATTTTATTTTAAATTATCGCGCAAATCGAGCCATTTTATTGTGGCAAAATAAATCGAGAGTTTGAGCCCGAGAGAACCGTATGTATTGAACCGGCGGCCTGGCCCACATTAGCCCGCGACCCAAGTTGGGCCCAGCCCGACAGATTTTCTCCCTCTTTATTTTTCACGCGTGAGATTTATGTCTTGGGCACCAAGACTTTCTCTAATTAATTTAACCTAATAGCACATATATTTGTTGGCATCGTTTTCTTTTGTGTTCGAAATCCCAAACCCCGCAGCCGTTCTCAACAGATTTTTCTTTCTCTTTCGATCATTCACCTCAGTCTAATCTCTTTTTCCCGTCGATCGATTACCAAACTTCTCACCATCAGTTCATCGTCCTCATCCCCGTCGTTCAGTCCCCATCATAACGGTCATCCTCCTCAGCAACTTCCTCTCGCGCGCAGCAACTCGCCTCCTCCGGCGACCTGCGATTTCCGGTGACCCTTTCTTCCTCGCGAAGTGTTTCCCGGCGTGCCCTTTCCCCTCGACTCGCAGCAGCAGCCAGCGGCCAACCCTCTTCCCTTCACAGCAACTCCGCCATTTCCTCTCGCTGGAAGATCCCGCAACAAGCCAGCGCCACCACAAGCCGCTCCTCCTCCTCCTCCTCCTCGTGCCGCCGCGACCAGACCTCCGGCGACCTCCTCCTCCGCGAGCAGCGCCCTGACGACGTAACTCCTCTCTGTTCGTGAGCCCCGTCGCTGCAACTTCTCCCCGACAAGCCACTGCCGCACCTGCAAGCCGTCGCGGCCACTCCCGGCGAAGTCCCCATCACCGTTTCTCGTTGTCGCGCAGACCCTCCGCCGCAAGTCGCGAGTTCTCCACTGGTGAGTCCTTCTCGCGCCGACGAAATTGCAGCGAGCTCTCCCTCGTGCACTTCGAGCTCTTCTCTTTCGCGAGACGAAGTTCACTGTCGAGCCCGTTCGAACCCTTCTCGCCTGATTCCCAAGAACGGTATCGAGTCTCGACTCTTCGTCTATTTATTCAGCGATTATATGTCGTGTTGTTCACGATTTATGCATTTAGGTGCTGTTATCATGTTATATGGAATTGAGAAACAATGCGATTTTATGTGAAATTATCGTTCGTCATGTTATTATTGTCGTGATTTTATGTCGAACTCGTCGATTCGTGCGAATCAAGCGAGAACTGAAAATAAGTGATGAGTTGCTGTGGATTTAGGAACTTAGGATTATTTCGAACACAATGGCGCTGACCTTGTGTCGATTGGGCTTGTAAATTGGTAGTTATGATTTTTCGAAAGTTATAATTATTGTATGGACCGAAAAATTCACCATAAATTGAATACCAGTCAGATTGCCTTGAAATTTTAGGAGCAGCTGTTTTTGATGAATATGTAGCTGGTGTAGAAGTTTCGTGATTTTTAAAGGTCTTTAGCTATTTTTAGAAATTAAATTGTTTTCTGTTCAGTTTCTTGTAAAATGCATAAGTAATTGTGTAGTGTTCTTTTCTGGCTAATTTCTAAGTATGTTATGTTTCAGGCATGATTATATGTGGTGTAAAAGTTTTAGAATTTTTGAACTAGGTTTGATAGGGTTAACAAATTATTTTGTGATTCTGCCCGAATTTATTTTAATTATGATAAATTGTTCTGAAGTTGAAAAATTCTGAAAATTTGTGGAGATAATGAAAGTTATGTACAATTTTCAGAACCTAACTCATTGATTTGATACACCTTCTAATTCAAGTGAGAATTTGAGAAATTGTTTTTCTATATTGAAATTTGTTAAGTGTTGTGGACCGAATGTGTCATGTGTTTACTTGTGGCTCGTTTGTTTGCCCTTCACTTGCATTTATGTGAACTTGAATATGTGGTTTGATCGAGTCTAAATCCTAGAGTTCTCATATCCACAGAACTTCACGAACCACTTGGTCGAACCGAGTTCGGCTAAGTCAACTTGTGAATTTGCTACATAGGTCTAGATTAAAGTGTTGACTTTAGTATCTGAACTTAATATAGGTGTCGAGAGGTGTTGAACCTCTCCTCGTCTTGATATTTGTGATTTGAACTGTAGCTGCTATCAGGTGGGTACCTTCATGATATATTCCATATTTATCGCACTCATTATTTCGTGTAATGTTTTCTTTTGAAAATTATTGTACGCATAAGAACTCTAGTCTAAGTGTCCCGAACGATAGTGCCTTTGACGAATGCATAACAGTGAGAGGTCACCTGCCCGTTGTATCCGGGAGGAGACGCCCTGATCCGTGTGTGTTTCGGGGGGGAAACACATCTCCACTTTTTCCTGGAAAACATCCATGATCCGTGAATAGTTCGGGGTGGACTCCCATGATCCGTGAGTAGTTCGAGGTGGGGGAAATTTTCCAGTTACGGCCTTGCCGATGTTTGGTCGGAAGGTTATTGTATGTACATAGGAGGTTTGCGATAGGGCCGGGTAGGGGGTTTAGGCTATGAATTCTATGCATACGGATATTGTTACTGTTTACCGTGATACTGCTTTTAAAATAATTATACGGGATAACTGTGCGATAATGGTGAGCTTGTTGGTTGCTCACCCCCATTATTTTCTGTTGTTGTCTCCTTTTCCTTTCTTTAGGTTGAGCTGAGTTGGTGGCGGTGACGTAAAGACGAGCGAGAGGAGGTCGTTGGTCAAATTACGTTATCGCTATATTATGCTTCCGCCTGTTTATGATTTGTGGAACTGAAACTTGACTTGAATTATTTTCCCGCTTGGATTTGGATATTTTATTATGTGTTTATATCCCTGCTTGATTTCGTATACTGATTATGTGTTGTGCATGAACTTGTTACTTAATCATTTGCTTTCATACTTTGGATTTTTTTTTATTTATTTGCCTTCGAACTATGTTTGAGTTTTCGTTTGAACCTGGATTCATGCTAGACGTTTGGGAATGATTTTGAGATTTATGTTTTATGCGATTGTTTATTTTGATAGCTCAAGCATGTGTAGGTTCTTTGGTTTGATTGATTGGATATGTTCATTTGCTGTGGTTAGTAAGTAGCGCCCGTTTCTCGATAAATGTTTTTAATTTGGATTTAAAAAAAAAACTCTAATTTTTATCAAATAGATTCGGTAAATTCTTTAAAATAAAACGGGGCGTTACAGTTTGGTATCAGAGCCAGTCTTGTTTTTCTGTAGACTGGTTCATATGTGATTAATTGTTTAATGACCATTCGACCATTCGCTTTCGTCTCGCCGCGCCAGCTCAAGGTATTAGTTTTATTGTTTTGATTATTATCGATATCGTGATTATGGTTTGTTCTTTTTATTGGGGCTTAGGAATTTACCCTCCGTTTATTCGGACTTGAACTCTAGTGGTGTAGAGTTAAGTGCCGACTTTAGAAATGTTTGTTGTGAGTTTTTGGGTTGGTGTTATCGAGTTAATTTTGGTCTATAGCAGTGCACTCGTTCTGAGTTTCTGTTTAGTACCATCGAGTGAGAATCATTCGTAAGCTATCTCGAAAGATAAGGCTTAAGTAAAGGGAACAGACAAACGAAGAAGTCCCGGATGTGTGGATTATTCGGAAGTCTGTGACTATTGTGGCTAGAACTATTAGACGCATGTAAAACCCGGTCATTGGGAACCGGGAGTGGAGTCTAAGTATCGGTTTCATGTCGATGATCCGACCACTTGTGCGTGTAGATTCGTGGGAATCGGGTTAATGGCTGATTTTCCCCTTGTTAATTTGTTCGTTATTATCCGTGTATTTCTCGTTAGTTTGTCTCGCAAAATTCTTCGCGGGTATTAGAACTCTGTTGTTGAGTTATTGATACCCTCTTCTTTTGTTATTTATTTGGCTGAGTTTTTGTCGAATAAATTCGAGCCTTGACTTGTCATCCGAACCTTATTCCGAGATTGTCGTACTTTTTTAAGAGGAACCAAGTCATTATCATTTTCGTGTTGGATGATGTGGCCAAAGTTTTGCGAGTGCACGCCCAGTTTTTTTATTTTTTTTCGGTTTTGTGGGTGATCTGTTTCCATGGCTGTTTTTAAACCCTGAAACCTCGTCGTTTCTTTTTGAAGTTTTCTTGTAAATTTTAGATCAGCCTGTTGCCTTTCATGAGGAACAGGAATCGCGTGTTTGTTATTTTTCTTTTATTTATCGATAATTGCGCCAGAAATCTGATCGTTGCATAGTCAGTTTTTCGCGTAAATTGCAGCAGTTGGAGTCTTTTATTTTCGCTATTTTTGGCATGCTTCTGGTAATTTGGGAATCTCGATGTCTTCATGCGAATTGTAGTTTTGTCTCTTAGGACTCAAACGGCGCAAGATACATTCAGAGGATGCGTTCAAGATACGAACTTCGTGCAATCAGATTTCTGGAAATTTGCAGCAAATATTAACGTGCGAGTTTAATCCGTTTTTGTTTAACCCTTTAACCTACCGTTCACGCCTTTGCTACCCGAGTGCTATTCTTTTATCCTTGATTGCTACCTTTCGCTTAGTAGTCAAGTTTGAATTTTATTTCGTGACCCATTTTTATTATTTGATTTTCGTCCCGTGACAAGTTCGCTTGATTTTCTTTTCCTTGCGTAGAATTTTGGGATGAAGTTGAGCATCGAGTTTCAGTTTCTATTGATTCTTATCTGATATCGAACCGTGTGCAGTAACTTCGCTAAGTCGGTGCGAAGGTCAACTTGAGAATACCTTAGCTTCGAGATAGACGGCGATCAATTTTTTCTTTCGTGATCTAATTTAACTTTGAACCAAAGTGGCGTGCGTGAGAATCTTTTAAGGAGGGTAGTCGAGCCCGATGCAGAGCCGTCTTCGTTTTTTAAGTGTATTTATTGAAAATTTTTGGAAACTCTCGTTCTTTTCTCTTCGAAATTTCAAGAGTGATCTTTGTATTTCTTTGACTTTTGCCAATCCTCTGAAAACTCCCGTTTTTGTTTTGTTTGGAGTTTCTTTTCGAGAAATTGCAACCTTATATATTAATTAAGACAAGTACTTTTGTTTTACCGCTTGTCTTATATCGTTTTCTTTCGTTTGGTGATGCCTTTCAGTCTGGGTATTCCGTTCATACCTGAACCAGTTTGTCGTGACTTTCATCATTTATGACTTATGTTCGAGACGCGATCGAGACGAATCCACCAAGAAGGCTTTTTGATGAGATCCAGAAGTCGTAAAAATCTTAGCAGCGTAGCATTTGAGCTCGTTTAAGACTACCGACACGATTAGCTACCGGTGAGAGAGCTGACGTGGCGGCCGACACTATTAGTCGGAAGAGTCATGCGAGCTGATCATGTTCATTGTTCGGTAGTGACCCCTTAGTTGGGATGATTCCTAGCTGAGGGTGCCGATACTCGTTTTCCTTAGGAGATCTCTTCAACATTTGTTATCCGCTTGAAGTTGTATGGTTTGGGGAACGATGTGATGATTTGGAGGCCCTGAACCATTCGAGTTTGTCGATACCTATATGCTAGGGGATGATGTCTTTGTTATATCCTAATGTTTGTCGGTTTTGTGAAAACCTTTCCTTCGAGGCTACCTCAGATAGTGCGGATCCTGAGTTAGAGTAATTCTTTTTGTACCTCGAACCGAACGCCGACACTGACTGGGTGTAGTCACGCGAAGTGGTGGTCGAGCACGCGAGCCTGTGCTGAGAGAAGTGAGGCACTGCAGGGCCGATCGTTGACTCGCACGCGAGCTGCAGCCACAATCACCGAACGCAGGAGCTCCCCAAGCCAGTGTGCGGCCGAAACCTTGACCTTGCAGCTGTTCTCCGAACAGATGTAGGCACACGTCCCAGCGCCCCGCTTATGCAGCGCCAGTGTGTATGACATCTCTCGGGTGACAGTGCATTAAACCCCGGACTGGCCATGTCTTTTAGATCGTTATAATGGGATCGTCGAGCATCCCTATTTGAGAGTCAGTTTCTGCGATAGAAATTAAATTTGAATATCTAGTCGACACTTCCTAAACCGCATATGAGCTGTTACTCGTGTCGGCAAGGAATGAGGCTTAATCAGCGATATCGAGCAGAACCGCGTGTTCTGAGGGTATCAGTTTTGAGGATGGTGTTTTTTTTTATGTTTGTTAGCCATTTGTATGGGATTCCGCGGCGAGCCGTCTGATACGGACGCACGGATTCGCATTGAAATCGTGGGCAAGTCGTCAGCGTGACCCGGGCACGAGACTGAACTTGGCACCGCGTAGAGATCCAGATAGTTATGCGTTTAGGACATGTTGTCGAGACCCTGAGAGACCGGTTGGAGTCTGGTGTACTCGATGGGTGTGTCGTGTGGAATTTCTTACCATAAGAAAGTGCGCTTATAGCAATGGCTATGAGTGACGATATCGATGGTACCGTACGAGGTTTTGAGTACGGGAAGAGGTGTTGTTACGCCTCGAATTTTGGGAAGAGAGGAAGTATCAACCACATTTGTTGGTCCTTTTGGGGATTCTCGACCGAGCCGGCGACTTAGCCTGACGGTTGACCCCATCACCGGAGCTTGCAAGAGTGCACGACCTATTCAGTACCTCGCGGAGAGGGGACATGTGCGTGACTCTGGGCACGTGGCGAATTTTGATGAGCTGCATGTGGGCAGAACCTTACCTTTGATAAGGTACCGGTGATCTACTGGATTAACGAATCCATCAGGAAGAGTCCGAGAGAGGTACTCGTCAAAGTCCGGCGGGGTAACCGTGGCTAGTGCGGTGTGACTTGGTAGAGTGGGAAGATTCGGACGGAGTATCCGAGTTGAGTGGTTTGAGCTTCTCTCATGTGTCAGTTGTCCTGTTGGATGGTTTTTCTTGGATTTCAGGGGACAGAAATCGTTTAAGGAGGGTAGACTGTAGTTCCCCGTTTATTTGTGGACTATTTGAGAATTTTTATTATTATTGCCATTATTATTTATTATGGATGATTATTATTTTTGCGATAATATCAATATTATTAAATTATTTTTGAATGTCCTAATATTATTAATGGCCTAAAGGTGATTAAATGATCTTTGTTGTTAATAATTAAATGCGTATTATTATTAATAATGTGTGTAATATATTTTATTATTATAGCCAAAATTTTATTTTAAATTATCGCGCGAATCGAGCCATTTTATTGTGGCAAAATAAATCGAGAGTTTGAGCCCGAGAGAACAGTATGTATTGAACCGGCGCCCTGGCCCACATTAGCCCGCGACACGAGTTGGGCCCAGCCCGACAGATTTTCTCCCTCTTTATTTTTCACGCGTGAGATTTATGTCTTGGGCACCAAGACTTTCTCTAATTAATTTAACCTAATAGCACATATATTTGTTGGCATCGTTTTCTTTCGTGATCGAAATCCCAAACCCCGCAGCCGTTCTCAACAGATTTTTCTTTCTCTTTCCATCATTCACCTCAGTCCAATCTCTTTTTCCCGTCGATCGATTACCAAACTTCTCACCATCAGTTCATCGTCCTCATCCCCGTCGTTCAGTCCCCATCACCTCCGGTCATCTTCCTCAGCAACTTCCTCTCGCGCGCAGCAACTCGCCTCCTCCGGCGACCTGCGATTTCCGGTGACCCTTTCCTCCTCGCGAAGTGTTTCCCGGCGAGCCCTTTCCCTTTGACTCGCAGCAGCAGCCGGCGGCCAACCCTCTTCCCTTCACAGCAACTTCGCCATCTCCTCTCGCTGGAAGATCCCGCAGCAAGCCAGCGCCACCACAAGCCGCTCCTCCTCCTCCTCCTCCTCCTCGCGCCGCCGGGACCAGACCTCAGGCGATCTCCTCCTCCGCGAGCAGCGCCCCGACGACGTAACTCCTCTCTGTTCGTGAGCCCCGTCGCTGCAACTTCTCCCCGACAAGCCGTTGCCGCACCTGCAAGCCGTCGCGGCCACTCCCGGCGAAGTCCCCATCACCGTTTCTCGTCGTCGCGCAGACCCTCTGCTGCAAGTCGCGAGTTCTCCACTGGCGAGTCCTTCTCGCGCCGACGAAATTGCAGCGAGCTCTCCCTCGTGCACGTCGAGCTCTTTTCTTTCGCGAGACGAAGTTCACCGTCGAGCCCGTTCGAACCCTTCTCGCCCGATTCCCAAGAACGGTATCGAGTCTCGACTCTTCGTCTATTTATTCAGCGATTATATGTCGTGTTGTTCACGATTTATGCATTTAGGCGCTGTTATCATGTTATATGGAATTGAGAAACAATGTGATTTTATGTGAAATTATCGTTCGTCATGTTATTATTGTCGTGATTTTATGTCGAACTCGTCGATTCGTGCGAATCGAGCGAGAACTGAAAATAAGTGATGAGTTGCTGTGGATTTAGGAACTTAGCATTATTTCGAACACAATGGCGCTGACCTTGTGTCGATTGGGCTTGTAAATTGGTAGTTACGATTTTTCGAAAGTTATAATTAATGTATGGAATGAAAAATTCACCATACATTGAATACTGGTCAGATTGCCTTGAAATTTTAGGAGCAGCTGTTTTTTATGAATATGTAGCTGGTGTAAAATTTTCGTGATTTTTAAAGGTTGTTAGCTATTTTTAAAAATTAAATTGTTTTCTGCTCAGTTTCTTGTAAAATGCATAAGTAATTGTGTAGTGTTCTTTTCTCGCTAATTTCTGAGTATGTTATGTTACAGGCATGATTATATGTGGTGTAAAAGTTTTAGAATTTTTGAACTAGGTTTGATAGGGTTAACAAATTAATTTGTGATTCTGCCTGAATTTATTTTAATTATGATAAATTTTTATGAAGTTGAAAAATTCTGAAAATTTGTGGAGATGCTGACTTAATGATGTTTAGAATGCTGTAAAAAGTTTAGAATTTTTGGAGTTCAGTTGTGATCAGTTCTGATATAATTGTGATATTTGGCTGATTGTGGTTTTAATTTTATAAAATTGTTATCCTGAGTGTTGAAGGCTGGAAAATTTATGTGATGTTGTTCATATGCTTTAGTATTTTAGATAAAAATTTCATAGCCTGAATCATCCATTATCATGCTTTTAATTTAAACTCGTTTTTGCTGAAAAACTTGTTTGAATTTTATAAAATTATGCATAAAGAGTTTGAAGCTGAAATTGGGTGATCTTACTTAGAACTGGGATGTGAAAGTTATGTAAAATTTTCAGAACCTAACTCATTGATTTGATACACCTTCTAATTCAAGTGTGAATTTGAGAAATTGTTTTCTATATTGAAATTTGTTAAGTGTTGTGGACCGAATGTGCCATGTGTTTACTTGTGGCTCGTTTGTTTGCCTTTCACTTGCATTTATGTGAACTTGAATATGTGGTTTGATCGAGTCTAAATCCTAGAGTTCCCATATCCACAGAACTTCACGAACCACTTGGTCGAACCGAGTTCGGCTAAGTCAACTTGTGAATTTGCTACATAGGTCTAGATTAAAGTGTTGACTTTAGTATCTGGACTTAATGTAGGTGTCGAGAGTTGTTGAACCTCTCCTCGTCTCGAGATTTGTGATTTGAACTGTAGCTGCTATCAGGTGGGTACATTTATGATGTATTCCATATTTATCGCACTCATTATTTCGTGTAATGTTTTCTTTTGAAAATTATTGTATGCATAAGAACTCTAGTCTACGTGTCCCGAACGATAGTGCCTTTGACGAACGCATAACAGTGAGAGGTCACCTGCCCGTTGTATCCGGGAGGAGACGCTCTGATCTGTGTGTGTTTCGGGGGGGAAAAACATCTCCACTGTCTCCTGGAAAACATCCATGATCCGTGAGTAGTTCGGGGTGGACTCCCATGATCCGTGAGTAGTTCGGGGTGGGGAAAATTTTCCAGTTACGGCCTTGCCGATGTTTGGTCGGAAGGTTGTTGTATGTACATAGGAGGTTTGCGATAGGGCCGGGTAGGGGGTTTAGGCTATGAATTCTATGCATACGGATACTGTTACTGTTTACCGTGATACTGCTTTTAAAATAATTATACGGGATAACTGTGCGATAATGGTGAGCTTGTTGGTTGCTCACCCCCATTATTTTCTGTTGTTGTCTCCTTTTCCTTTCTTTAGGTTGAGCTGAGTTGGTGGCGGTGACGTAAAGACGAGCGAGAGGAGGGTCGTTGGTCAAATTACGTTATCGCTATATTATGCTTCCGCCTGTTTATGATTTGTGGAACTGAAACTTGACTTGAATTATTTTTCCGCTTGGATTTGGATATGTTATTATGTGTTTATATCCCTGCTTGATTTCGTATACTGATTATGTGTTGTGCATGAACTTGTTACTTAATCATTTGCTTTCATACTTTGGATTTTTTTTATTTATTTGCCTTCGAACTATGTTTGAGTTTTCGTTTGAACCTGGATTCATGCTAGACGTTTGGGAATGATTTTGAGATTTATGTTTTATGCGATTGTTTATTTTGATAGCTCAAGCATGTGTAGGTTCTTTGGTTTGATTGATTGGATGTGTTCATTTGTTGTGGTTAGTAAGTAGCGCCCGTTTCTCGATAATGTTTTTAATTTAGATTTAAAAAAAAATAACTCTGAATACTCGAATCCGTGTAGAGCGGAGGGGTGATTCAACTTCATATTGTAATATCCCACATCGGTTGTTAAGGAGAATGAATCATGCCTTATAAGAGGGTGTGGATACCTTAACTTCTAGGACGCGTTTTGGTGAGCTAGCTCCCAAAGGCAAAACCGTGCGGGTGAGCGGGCCCAAAGCGGACAATATTCTACAGCGGGTAGACTGGGCTGTTACAGATGGTATCGGAGCCAGTACCCGAGCTGATGTGCCAGCGAGGACACTTGGTCCCCAAGGGGGGTGGATTGTAATATCCCACATCGGTTGTTAAGGAGAACGAATCATGTCTTATAAGAGGGTGTGGATACCTTAACTTGTAGGACGCGTTTTGGTGAGCTAGCTCCCAAAGGCAAAACCGTGCGGGTGAGCAGGCCCAAAAAGGACAATATTCTACAGCGGGTAGACTGGGCTGTTACATTAGTCCTCGAGGACTAAGGCAAGGCGCGCGGGGGTCCAAAGGCGGCAAGTAGGGCGGTTGGGATTTTTGGTTTGGAGTGAAAGTCAAGGCTTTTCAAGATCCCTTAGTTATTTGGTTTCCTTATTCCATTATGATTTCTAGATTGATTAGGATACTTAATATTTTATTACTTTATTAGAGTCATAGCTAGATTAGGAATAGATCTATTTGATGCCTATATAAAGGCCCTTCCTCTTGTTATTTTTTATCATTCATAAATTAATAGAAAAATCGAACTTTTGTTCAAACACTTTGTCTTAGATTTCTTCTAGATTTCTTTTGCAATTTTATCGTTTCGAAGGGGCGCGGTTGTGTGAACCTACGAGGCACCTATCGGCGATTCAAGGCACGAGTTTGTGGCTTATCAGCAATCGGGACACGCGATCTTCATCATCGTGCCAGCCCGCGCGGCAGCACCCGTGGCCAAGCCCGGTCATCCCGAGCAGTGCCCGACCGCCCAGCCCAGCCAAGCCGGCGGTCCGGCCAGTCCGCGAACCGTCCGGTTCGACTGGCGGTTCGAGTCTCGATTTTTGGTTCGTAAGTTCCGATCCGAATTGTATTTCGGACTTTTAATATTTTTCCGAGCCAAATCAGTCAGTTTAAGAATATCAAATAAAATTTTCGGACTTAGAATAATTTTTAAGAAAAATCCCATAACAGTCTAAATTTATCCGGATCAAGCATCTAAGTCAAGTATGAAAAATAATTATTTTGAGCACAATACTTAGCATATTTTTACTTATATGTTTATGTAGCCTAAGGAGAGTCGAGCCTCCGATCGCTACTACAGTTCAGAGCACTTGTATCAGTCCAGACAGTTTCAGTTATCAGGTGGGGGTCATGTACTGGATTACACATTATATATAATATCTGTACCATGGCAGAGGTATGTTCGAGACAGTTAGTATTTCCAGGTGATTGGCCGACCTAAGGGCCTTTCGAGTTTTACCTGGTACCGGTGGAGGCCGAGGGCCTTAATATCCCATCGGTGTGTGCACACGAGCGGCCGAGGCCGAGGGTCTTTTGACCACAGTACAGAAAGAAAAGAAAAGCTTACAGTTCAGCTCTTATATATGTATGTTCATGATACGTTATTATACATGATGTCTTATTCAGTACTGGTCTTTGCGGAGCATAGTGGTTTGCTCACGCCCCCATTGTGATTTTCAGGAGACGGAGTCGAGCGTGCTGGGTGAGCTATGCGTGGCAAAGCGTGGTCATGACAGCAAGGACATATTTTACGCACATTTTTATGTCCTAGTTTATGATCATGTATTTATTCGGTTATGTATGCATGTATTATGTATTTCGGATGCTTCCGCTAGCAGACTAGACTGTGCGAGACAGATCAGACATTGCATGTTTAATTCCATTATCGGCAGCGGATAGCTTGGTTGCATGTTTTATTTATGTCTGTGAGTAAGTTAAGTAATGTTTTTATCAGTGTCATCCCGCAACAAGTTAGTGTTTTCGAAAACCAAGCTCGCACCACCTTTCGAAATCAAAAGCAAAAATTTTACTCTGATTTTTCAAAGCTAGTAAGGCGGGGTGCCACAGGTATAGCTTGTAAAACTCAAACTTGAAGGTTTAACGGTTAAAACCACGTAGCTTTAAGGTTTGAGAATATAAAACTACTTTGTAAACACAATATGTGTTAAACCTCTAATATTGAGGAAAAAATTAAATAAAAATAGTTGCATAAAGACGTGTGAAATACACAAATCTGGGCATGAAATACAGGCTAAAATACATGCTCAAATGAGTGATATAATGTTAGGCAACATGTCAGTCCCTTGTGTTTTCATTTTTATTTTTATTATTTTTACGTAATTAATTTTCATACTGTTTACGAATTTTATGAGAATATTTCTTCATCTATTTACACTTTTATTACTCTGCTTATTATTTGCATTTTGTAGAATTCTCTCTCTCTATCTCTCTCTTTATATATTACTTTGGATTGTAAATTGTTTTAATAAATTTATGATAAATATTGGAAACATTTAGATTAAAAAAAATAACAAACAAGTTTTAATTGTATATTTATATATTATTTTTATATTTACGATGGTTTATTTAATTACAATTATACTAACCTCTACAGTTTATTTATGGCTTATGTTTCGCTTATTTTTACCATTAATTTTTAAATTGCATTAGCTTTTGATTTATAACTAATTTATGAATCTATATATGTTGAAAGAGAGAGGTAAATAGATCAAATGAAGAAAGTTTTAAGAAAAATTGCAGTCAACCAAGTTGACTTACTGAATATGACAATCATTTTAAACATCCGAAAAAAAATCATTCACGCGCTCATGTGGCAAAAATCCTTCCATATCATAATTCACACGCTTTTGTTAAATATGGCAAATATCATTCCATATTTTTCGATAAAATAGTTCAAGCGCTCATATGGAATCAATTGTGAAGATTTTTATGAAATCTGTTAAGCATGTATTCCTTTTTTCTTGCCCGTATAAAGCATTCACACGCTTTTGAGGACACTCAATCCATTTTTCACTACAAGTCTGTCGATTTTGTGGAATTCGTGGATCTCAATAATTGGAGAGCCAATTATTTAGGAAACATGAGATATCACAAAAAAAAAAAAAAATACAAATAAATACAAAACCCTATATATATACATACCAAGTTTTTTCTTTTTCTCCAATTCGTGCAGAGATAATCTTACAAATAATCACTCTCGAAATACATACAAGGAAAAATATTATGGCACCATGGTTAATACACTCGCCGTCGTCAACAGGACAAATAAACCTTTTTTGAGGTTAAGAGCAATCTGAATTATTGAAACTCATTTCGAACTGGAGAGCAGGAACTGTTTTCATATCCTGTTTCATGATCCAGAGGTAATATTTTCATTTGTTATATATAAAATACATAATTATGTAAATTATTTACGTTCATTTGTATAACTTCATATTGTAGGTCGCATATATTGCTGGGATTATACGTTATTCGCATATGATGGCCTTTTGAGATTCATTAAAAGAAGGCGATGTATATATGCTCCGCAACTATGATGTTGAACCCAACACATCCGTCAACAACACAACAACCACAGAATGAAGCTTGTGATCAATAGAAGGACCCGTGTGATAAACTACACTGGACTTTACCTCAATACTAATGATATTGATTAGGAAATTATGATATTTAACAATTTAATTCCATGTCGTTTTTATTATTTGCTGATGGGAAAATATATTTTGTCGTTAATAAAATTTTTATTAGTTCATTCATTATTAGTTTATTGTTTTTTAACTTATATCCCGTTTTTTTGTTGTTCATTATATTTGGATTGATTTTGGTAAATTATCGTTGCAGACAATCAAAAGATATTGACTATCAAAATATTAGGATATAATAAATATTCATGATTATCTAAAATTTGGATATAATCAATTATGATTATATAATCAATTTTCGTTTAAATTAAAACAAATCTAATAAAAATAAATAAATTCAATTAATTTCAACATATCCGATTATTGTGTAATTTAATTCAAGGAGGCATCTATAGATAATTTTATATTCGAATTAAATATATTGATTATCGAAAATACTCTATAACATCCAATTTTATGGGTATTTTAGGTCGTTGAAAGAAATTCAAAAATATTGAATATGAAAATTAACAACTCTAATTAGATAAATTTGAAAATATCGAAATCATCCCTAATTTGGTTATGAAAATTGATCTTTGTCGATAACTATGTACAGATCACATCCGATTTATCCCTTATTTAGATAATTATCTAAAATTAAGATATAATCACATCCGATTTTATGGCTATTTTGATTTGTTTAAAGAAATTGAATAATATTGAATAACATCCGAAATTAACATCAACTCTAATTAGATAACTATGAAAATATCGGAATCTTTGTCGATAACTATGTAGAGATCACATCCGATTTATCCCTAATTTATATAAACCAATAAAGTTCGGAGCTAATCAATTTTTTATATCAATTTTTCGTTTAAATGAAATCAAATATAATATAAAAGAGATTAAATTTCTATTATTTCCAACATATCAGATTACTCAAAGAAGCATCTATAGATAATTTTAGATTCGAATTTAATATATTGACTACAACATCCGATTTTATTCTTAATTTAGGTTGTTTAAATAAATTGAAAAATATGGAATAACTTTTTTAAGAGTTTCAATAACACAAAATTCTATCCTTAGCGCACAACGAATTATCACACCCAAATTATCTCTAATTTGATTAATCGTTTAAAGATATTTTTTTATCTTATGCGCATAACGAGATAAGTAGGTAGATATTGAGATAACTATGTAGAGATCTTGGTATGATTTACCCTAATTTATGTGAATCAATAAAATTCGTAGATAATCTATTTTTTATATCAATTTTTGCTTAAATTAAAACAAATCTAATATAAAAGAGATGAAATTTTTCCAACATATCAAATTATTGCCTAATTTAACTCAAGGAAGCATCTATAGACAATTTTAGATTCGAATTAAATATATTGATTAATTGAAAATAATCTACAACATCCGATTTTATCCCTAATTTAGGTTGTTTAAATAAATTGAAAAATATGGAATAACTTTTTTAAGAGTTTCAATAATACAAAACTCTATCCTTAGCATTACCATACTCATCAACTT
The DNA here is from genome assembly GCA_008636005.1 of Striga asiatica. Taxonomy (NCBI): domain Eukaryota; kingdom Viridiplantae; phylum Streptophyta; class Magnoliopsida; order Lamiales; family Orobanchaceae; genus Striga; species Striga asiatica. Next base: position 315,778 of record BKCP01004517.1, on the reverse strand, counting down.
TTCCCTTTTATAGCATTACCAAAAAAATTGTAGCCGTCCGATCGTTACAAGTGTAACAATTCTAACAGTTGGATACATAACCTTTAGACATGTTAGGCCTCTTTCAATCAATCTGANTAAAAAAAAAAAAAAGAACAAAACGGGCCTTTCTTTTACCAAAACTTACCTGATTATATGGGCTTTTTTACCTAAATTGATGTGCAGCCCAAACAATTTTTCAATATGTCTATTATTGGGCTGATTTTGCAGTACAATTTTGTTTTTTAATTAACTAATTATCTCGATATTTCAACATCTTTGTATACTTTATACAATTTATACAATTTATATATGTTGAATATTGTAGTGATCCATTATATTATTTTCTTACAATTTAGTATAAATATTTTATTAATTTGAAAATAATATTGCAATTATGATATTTTAACTAGGTACTATGGATTCTGATATTCGCACTGGAACAACTATTACTAAACATCAAATGATTATAAGATCGGGAAGTTCATCAAATGCTTCAATACCTATGTCGTTCTCTGATATTACAAATGGTATTGTTACATTTATAATTCAATTTATATATATTAATTAATATATTCTGACATTACATTTATGATATTGTAATGTGTAATTTCATATTATTATTTAAGTATACAGGTCGGTCTACCTTTCGTGAAAAAAGGTCGAATAATTCCAATATTATTGGATCGGAAAGCATCATCATAGACATTTTGAGTGACGACGAAAAGGAAAATACAATTATTACTCCACCAATCACGATTTCGTCGTCTAAGCGGTACAGAGCGTGTTTTGTACCAAGTGCGAGTGTTGTAATCGATTTAACTCAAGATGATCTCATTCAATCCATTGTTCAAAAGAAAAAGTGTGGTCGTCCTAGAATGATTCTTGGCTCAACATCAAGAAACTATGGTTATTTTATTCTTTAAATATAAATATTATTCAAATATTATCGTGTTATTATGATAACATGTATAATAAATTTATCTTATTTTTGTAAGTGCAGAATACTGGGACATAGGAGATGCAACCTACTGCTGTAAACATTGTGAAGCAAAGTTTTGGTATGATGAAAGAAAATCTCATTGTCTGAAACCTGTTTGTCCGAATTACTCTGGTTGTTGTCTGAATGGATTAGTAGAGTTTCCTTATGTACGAGATCCTCCTCAATTTTTGAAAGATTTGCTTTATGGAGATGGCCACATGAGCAAACATTTTCAAGAAAATATAAGATCTTACAATAGCATGTTTGGTTTCACTTCAATGGGCGGTAAAATTGATTCGAATATCAATAAGGGGTCAGGACCACCTGTTTTTGCTTTGCACGGACAAAACTATCATTTGATTGGAAGTTTGCTTCCGACTGAAGGTTCTACTCCAGAGTTTGTGCAATTGTACGTATACGATACTGAAAATGAAGTTTCCAACAGAATTAATGCTGTGAGGTATATTATTTGTCTTTATAATGATTAAGAACCTTTTTATTATGTCATTTTGTTATTTATTGTTTATATATATTTGTCTTTATAATGATTAAGAACCTTTTTATTATGTCATTTTGTTATTAATATATATATATATATATAGGTAAAGGATCATATGAGAATAAGAGTTGGTGAAAGAAATAAGAACGAGTATACAACGTCGGATTCGTCAAAACAACCGTTGTGATTAAATTCTGGACGCAATTAAAACAGGTGGGACGCGGTGGCACAACCGTAAATATAGCCCAACTACATGGTTATATGTATGCACAAGAGGGCACTACCATCATTTTTCCATAACAAATGGGGTAAAGGATGTTTACGGACCCATTAATTCCTGAATTAAATTTGCCTTGCATTTTCTCTCTCACTAGTACATAGCCCGTGCGATGCACGGGGTGCACAATTTTAAGACTATTTATCCAGACTTATAATTATATACATGAATAAAGAAAAATGTACGGGATATATATAGTACGTGACCCGTGCGAAGCACGAGATATATTTATTTGGAGAATATTATATTATAAGATGCAATATTCAATAAAAGTTTATAATACGCAAGAAAATTGTACAATGTTCAATAAAAGTTTTATAATATTCAAGTGGAGTCTTAAATATTTTAATCAATGAGTTTCCTTTCCTTGTAGCCAAATTGTGAATGTGATTTGATGAGTACAACAAATCGATATATAGCTGACTTGCTTTTTTCATTGTAGTTTTTTTTCTTTTTTTTTTTATAATGAATTTAAAGATATTCTAAAATATAGCAAAAATTAATTTTTTTATTACAATTAGGAATTTTACTAAATATAGACTCTCAATCTATGGTGTTAATCAACGTTTAAGTCTAAAAAATTAGGAATTTTTACCTCTTTTAATCAACGTTTAAGTCTAAAAAACAATAGAGTTATTATAAGTTTTTTTCTACATCTTTTAAAACATTAAATATGAGCATGTTAGGGCTAGCTTGTAAAATAATTAATATATTATCTCACTAAAACATTTATACTAATAAAAATTTAATTTTAGCATATAAATTTATCCCTTGATATAAGAGAAAGTAACAGTTTTACTTATTGTTGTTCACCATATAATATTTAATTATTATTTTATTATATAATAAAAAAGAAATATTGTTAAATAGTGTAGTAGAATTGTTATAAAATTATATGATTTTTTTTTTTAAAATATGGATTTAATATTTTTTTATGACTTGATAATATAAACAAATCTATACTTAACTTTGACAAATAAAACAAATAAATACTTTAGTAAGTATTTAATGTATATATTAAATAGGAATATATTTGGTATAATCAAAAACCAAATATAATCAAATAAGTCAAAGTGTACATTTTTATTTGGTATTTGATTTTTTTATTATTAAAATCTTTTTATTATACTTACCTTTTTAAAATAAAACAAATAAATAAATTAATTAAATAAATAAAATATTATAATACCAAAATAGTAATGACATTTAATGCAGTTGACTTTTCTGGATAGTAAATGTAATAAATAGAATCTCCTTTTATATAAGTATAGATATGATATTATATTATGTTGCTCAAAATAGTAATGCATTTATTGCATTGACTTTTCAACTTACTAAATTTCGTAAATGGTACACCTTATTATATAAGTATAGATTGAAAGCCCTACTCAGACAATGAAAACGATGGCGATTTCGAGCTGATTTACACTTCGATTTTCATCCTCGGAGATGTTTTCAAGCTGATTTTCACTCTTTTTTTCATCCTCGAGCAACGTTCAGGTGGGATATTTCCAGATCTATTGAGTTTGATACATTGTGTCGTCACTTGGTTCACAACGATTTTTTTTTTTTTTTTTTTTTTTCACTAGATCTCAAGTATTTGCTATCAGTGGACGATCTTGAAGAACCCGTGCTTGCATTCGAATATGACAGGTTAGATTTAGCATTATTTTACAATATTTATATATTTTTGTAGATTTGTTGGCTGTTTACTTAATGTTAGGGCTTTGTATATGCTTGAATTTGAAAACGACGATTATATCAATGTTCTTTCTTTATTTTTTATTTTTTATTTTTCTTTATTTTTTGGAGTTGGTTGATGTAGATAAATGAATGTGTCCAGAAACTCTGCACCCAAAAAGCCTATTATCAGAAAATGTATATATTAATACTTCCCTGTTATCAGAAAATGCATATATTTCCTAGTTGTCTAGCATCTACTCTCATTTCAGAAATCAAATTGACGGTCCTTTGACATTAATATATATTAATACTTCCATGTTTATACTTGTATGTTCCGAGCTTGAATGTCACGATTTATTTGACATATCATATATCACTTAATGTGTAGTTTTTTATACTAATATCTGTGTTGTGCAAGCATTAGCAACAAGTCCAATGACCCGACAGTTGGAAAATCGGGCGGTACAGGTCAAGATGTTAATTTTCTAAGAAGACTGTTATTTTTTTATATGTTATCTATATGTGCCTTACGTTTATACGATGATATAGATGCACATTCAGTCGTCGAAGATGGATCGATTGGACCTCCATTAGCTTCGATAGGTATATTGTTGTAGCATGGTCCATGAATGGCATAGTTACTTTTTGTTGTGTTCGTAACCTTTTTCAATCATCTCAGTTACGCGTCGTCGTGCGAGTTTAAATTTATCTCAATAAGAAACTGTACCACAAGATGCCGACCATGCCGAGGGAGGTACACATATGTTTATTATATATTTTGATATACTATGTTTATTAATTATTCCTGCTGTTTCACTTTGTGTTCTTTAAGTTGCAGCCATCAAGCATAAAATCGATGCACCGAACCAGCCTGAGAAACGTGGAAAACGTGCAAGCACGATTGGCCATTCGGACGGCGATGATTTTGTTGATGATGTACCTCAATTGAATCGTGATTCAAATGTGGTGGCACGAGATGCTATATTAGCTTTCAGTCATTCATAGTCCTTATTAATCTACATGAGCATTGAAAGTTTAAAAATTATAAAAACCTGTTAGCATCACCCATCCTTATTATGTTCATACAATGTTTGATAAATCGCAGCAGGCAAGCGTAAGAGTGGTGCACCAATTCGGGCAGAGGGACGTGGGAAACGTGCCAAAAAAATCAGACCGCTTGAAAGTGATGATGCTCATGAAACCCAAACAGAACGTTGTCACCAAACAACAATGAGAGATGGTATAAAGTTCTATATCTCATGACCACTATAATTGTTTACGTTATACAATACTAGTTTGTCAATAAGCTTATATAACTCCCAGGTTTAGAAAGAGGGCATCGGATCATTAACGAAAAAAGTGATACGATTGCATTAAAAGATACCGGGGCAGAAACCAATGATGCTTTCCCGACCATCCACACAAGAACGTCACCAGCCATATTCGTGAAGGCAGTGTCCGGTTTGTCCGAAGACCAGAAACGTGCAGTTCGCGAGATGGGGTTTGGATGTGTAATGCCCCATTTATTTGTGGATTATTTGATAGTATAATTATTATTTTTATTGTTATTATTATTGTTATTATCATTTTTGTGATAATATTTATATTTATTTTTCTTGAATGCCATAATATTATTTATTGCCAAAATGTGACTAAATGCCAAATGTCTAATTGTCTAATTGATTTTCGTGATTTATTAAATTATTAAATGTGAATAATGTGTATTAATATATATATGTAAAATATATATATTGTTCGGTTTATTTTTATCGTGTGTTTGAATTCGTTATCGAGCCCGAAAATTTTCGTTGGAACCGAAATTGAGCCCGAGAATATCCGTTTGAATTGTAATCGGGCCCGTGAGCCGATTTATTTTTGCAAACCGGCCCGTAAGCCGATTTAATTGTCGCAAACCGAACCCGTGAACCGGCCCAAAAACCCATTTGGCCCAGCCTTGAACCCGGCCCAGTAGAATTTTTCCCCTGCCCGTTTTTCGTGTGTGTGTGCGGGTGAGTGTGTGTAAGTTTTATGTGTGTGGTTTTTGTCTTGGGGATCAAGACTATAATTTTTAACCTAATCTTATGTTATATATTTTCTCCCCTCACACGTAAACCTCACAATCCCGCAGCTTTGAGTTTCTGTCTCGTTTGATCAGAGCAAAAACTCATCTCTCTCTCTCGCAACTTTTCTTTTGTTTCTTTCAAAACTGATCGTCATCGTCATCAACCTTTTTCCTTTCTCTCGCCAATAATCTGATTGGTCATCGTCACCACCATCATCTTCCCTCGTCATTCCCCTTTCCTCTGCAAATTTTCGTCGCCATCTCCTCCCCGCAAAAACCAGACCCGCAGGACCCTCGCGATCTCCTCGGGCGAGTCCCTCTCCTCCGCCGCTGAAATAGAGACGCTGTTGTTGTCCGTGAGAAGGCCCGACGACCTCTTCTCTCTGAGCCAACAACTCCGGCGAGCGACCACCGCCGCTCCTCCTCCGTGCGCAGGCCTCCCACCGTGACCAGCAAGATCCTCTGGTGACTCCCTGTTCACGCGCAGCAACCTCAGCAACTCCTCCTCGCTATGAGAAGCTCCTCAGCCGCAACTCGCCGTGAGCCAACAGCAGCCCGTCGCTCGCTCCCCTTGCCGTGAACCTGTGATTCCGGTGACCGTCCCGACGAGCAGTGACCTCCGGCCGAGACCAGCAGCAGCGACGACCCTTCTTCGCGAGACGACGCTTGCCGTCGAGCCCGTTCGAACCCTTCTTGCTTGATTCCCGAGAACGGTATCGAGTCTCGACTCTTCGTCTTTTTATTCGGCGATTATATGTCGTGTTGTTCGCGATTTATGTGTTTAGGTGATGTTATCATGTTATATGGAATTGAGAAGCGATATGATTTTATGTGATATTATCTTTCATTATATTATATTGTCGTAATTTTGATGTGTAACTCGTCGATTCGTGCGAATCGAGCGAGAACTGGTCGTGCGTGATTAGTTGTTGTGGATTTAGGAACTTAGGATTATTTCAAACACAATGACGCTGACCTTGTGTCGATTGGAGGTGTATATTTGCCGTTAGGATTTTTCGAAGTTTATATTGACTGTTTGGAATGAAAAATTCACTATAAATTGAATACTAGTTCGATTGCCTTGAAATTTTAGGAGCAGCTTTTTTTGATGAATATGTAGCTGCTGTAAAATCTTCGTAATTTTTGAAGGTCTGGAACTATTTCTAAAAATTATTTTGATTTCTGTTCAATTTCTTGTAAAATGCATAATTAATTGTGTAGTGCTCTTTTCTGGCCAATTTATGTCTCAGACATGATTATATATTGTATAAAAGTTTTAAAATTTTTAGACTAGGTTTGATAGGGTAAATGATTTAATTGGTGTTTCTGCCCGAATTTGTTTTAATTATAATAAATTGTTCTGAAGTTGAAAAATTCTGAAAATTTGTGGAGGTGCTGATTATGTGATGTTTAACATGCTGTAAAAAGTTTAGAATTTTTGGAGTTCAGTTGCAGTCAGTTTTGATATAATTGCGATATTTAGCTGAATGTTGTTTTAATTTTATAAATTGATATACTGAGTGTTGAAGGATGATAAATTTATGTGTTACTGTCCACATGCTGTAGTATTATAGATAAATAATTTCATAGCCTGAATCGTCCATTATCATGTGCTTTTAATTAAAACTTGTTTTTGTTGAAAAACTTGTTTGGATTTTATAAAATTATGCATAAGGAGTTTGAAGCTGAAATTGGGTGATCTTACTTAGAACTGGGATGTGAAATTTATGTAAAAGTTTCAGAACCTAACTCATTGATTTGATACACCTTCTAATTCAAGTGTGAATTTGAGAAATTATTTTTCTATATTGAAATTTGTTAAGTGTTGTTGACCAAATGTGCCATGTTTTTACTTGTGGCTCGTTTGTTTGAATTTCACTTGCATTTATGTGAACTTGAATATGTGGTTTGATCGAGTCTAAGTCCAAGTGTTCCCATATCCACAAAACTTCATGAACCACTTGGTCAACTCGAGTTCGGCTAAGTCAATTTGTGAATTTTCTACTTAGGTCTAGATTAAAGTGTTGACTTTAGTATCTGGACTTATGTAGGTGTCTAGAAGTGTTGACCTCGCCTCATTTCGAGGTTTGTGATTTGAACTGTTGGTGCAATCAGGTGGGTACATTTATGATGTATTCCATAATTATCGCACTTATATTTCGTGTAATGTTACTTTCGAAAATTTTTGTTAGCATGAGAACTATAGTCTAAGTGTCCCAAACGCTAGTGCCTTGATGAATGCGAAAGCAGTAGGAGGTCGCCTGCCCGTTGTATCCGGGAGGGACGCCCCATGCCGTTGTATTCGGAAGGGAAAAAACATCTCTGTTGTCTCCTGGAAAAGATCCTGCGAACCGTTGTACCCGAGGGTGGGAAGGTTTCTAATTACAGCCATGCCGCTGTATCCGGAAGGTTGTTGTATGTACATAGGAGGTTTGCGATAGGGCCGAGTAGGGGGTTTAGGCTATGAAATCTATGCATACCAGTATTGATATTGTACACTGCGACTACTTGTTTGTAAAATTATTATGCGGAATAATCGTGCGATAATGGTGAGCTAGTTGGTTGCTCACCCCCATTGTTTTCTGTCGTTGTCTCCTCTTCCTTTCTTTAGGTTGAGCTGAGTTGGTGGCGGTGGCGTAAAGACAAGTGAGAGGATGGTCGTTGGTCAAATTATGTTATCGCTATATTATGCTTCCGCCTGTTTATGATTTGCTGAACTGATACTTGACTTAATTTATTTTTCCCGCTTGGATTTGGATATATTATTATGTGCTTATATCCCTGCTTTGATTTTGTATACTAATTATGTGTTATGCATGAACTTGTTATTTATTTATTTGCTATTGCACTTTGGATTATTTATTTCGTCATTTTTGAATAATGTTGAATTTCGTTTGAACCTTGATTTCATGCTAGTCGTTTGGGAATGATTTTGAAATTTACGATTATTGAGATTGTTATTTTGATAGCTTGAGCATGTGTAGGTTCATTGAATTGATTGATTGGGTGTGTTTATCTGATGTGGTTAGTAAGTAGCGCCTGTTTCTCGATAAATGTTTTTTAATTTAAAATAAAAAAAAATAAATAACTCTGATTTTTATTGAATAAATTCGGTAAATTCTTTAAAATAAAACGGGGCGTTACAGGATGCTTGCTCGATTTGACGATAACAGCAACCCCAGCCAAAATGAGATACTGGCTGGTCAATAATTTCAACCATATGAACCGAAAGCTGCAATTGTATGATGGGGGAAAGGTCCACGTGAAGGATGATGATGTGTACAATGCATTGGGGCTGCCCCGTGGATCTATCGAGATCGCGAATAGGAAGAAAAAGACAGAGTCGAGAGTGTTAAATGAATGGGCTGACATGTATGGTGTCAGTGTTGCTACCAAAATCACAGCTACCAAGGTGTTGGAGATGATTCAAAATTGTGAGAGAAGCGACGATTGGTTCAAGCGTCACTTTGTTGTTCTAATGGTTACGTGTCTCTTCGAGAGTTCCCAGAATGGAGTGGCAAACTTGCGCACAGTTCACTTGCTCGATGATTTGTCGAACGTGAGCAAGATGAATTGGTGTGCATACTTGATTCGATGTCTGGTGGGTGCTAAAAAGGCGTGGAATGCTAATCGAAAACGCAAAAATTTCACCGGTCCACTTCTATTTCTGACGGTTTGTGCATTCGATCCTTGGCGACGTTTACTTTATGTAATTTCTTAAATTTATTCCAACGATCCACAATGACGGATGCACTGATTTCCCACTCTTTATTTTTATTTTTATTTTTTTATTTGCATTTATTGATTTACTTTGTTTGTGCAGCTGTTTTATGTCGACAAGGTGGTGCTATCGTATAGAACCGTAACGAGATCACTACCGATTTTCAAAACATGGGACAACATTATGCTGAAAGCGAGAGAGCGGGATGAGATCGTGGCTGGTGCGTTTGGGAGAGGATATGTGGATGCCGATGTACATGTGGATGATGCTCGTCAGCATGCCGAAATAGACGTTGGCAGTCCCAATGGCAACGACACGAACCGTGCATCGAAACTCGGTGTCCAGGTAAATATACATATTAGTTGTTTTACTGTGTGACAAATTTTATTTTTTTTATTATTGTTATTATTATTGTTATTATTTTCTGGCATGATATGCTTATGATAATATATTTGTTGCAACCAGTAGCAATCAATGGTGCAATATGTTGGGTTCTGTAAGGAACGTCAACAACATGCACAGTATTGAACTTATCGAAATAAATCCTAACGCAGTGGAATCTATAGTTAGGATTAGGACATTACCTTTTAAAATTTCTGCCGACTCAGAGACGTTTCTGATTTCCTTTGATGGAGATCGTCTGATTACCACAACTCAATCGGTTGAAGAGTTTGGCCTTTGTCGACTCTAGTCGAGTGTTGAATCACGAACAGATCACGTCTCAAGTCGGGTCGGGTTGCAGCGGTTCGGGTTGCGGACAGATGCGCGTGCGTGTCAACTTTCCTATGCCTGAAAGGACTAGGCGTGCGGCGTCTGGGATCACGCTGGTACATGCTCGAGACGTCTCCTATATGCGCGAGGGGTCCTGATCAGGCGAGGAATAGCGGGTGCGTGCGGGTCGCGCGCTGCAGCTTTCCTATTCCTGTGAGGACTAGGCGAGCAGGGACTGTGTCATGCCGATCGTATGCGGCACGTTTTCTGGGGCGCGAGGAGTCCTGGTCGATCGAGGAGTCCTGGTTGAGCGAGGAGTCCTAGTCGAGCAAGGAGTCCTGGTTGAGCGAGGAGTGGTTTTCCAGCGGTGGTCGACGGCGGCGGATGGTGGCAGTCGGCTGAGGAAGGTGACCGGAAAATATGAAGGTTGGAGGTTTAATATAATCTCACCTTAAAGCCTTCTAATGGATTACCTAAACACCTACTTCAATTAATCTTGGTGGTGCGATTAATTGAATCTCCCTAACTCTCGAACAAGACAATTTTTCTCTCTTTGAAAGATGGAAAAAACGAGTCTCACATGTGTTTCTCAAGAGGTTGGGACATGGTGTATTTATAGGCTCCATTAGGGACCTTAAGGAGGTGCCAAATATGAGCTTATCCCATTAGAACAAGGAATCCTAATTCTACTCCACAAGCTAATCCATATTAGGTCATGACTCCTTCTCCTAACATCACCTTCTAGAACACTCTCTAGTCTCCTAACCCTAGGTAATATTCTAGAAGGAATATTCCCTAAGTCTTGGAATAATAATTATGGAATAAAATTAATTCCTAAAATCCTAATAAAATTAAATAATAATATATCCCACTAGAATATTATTACTGCTCTCCCTATTTGGCTCCAATTTAATCAATTAAATTAAACCTCCACTTGATTAATAAATATTAATCTGATTGACCGATTTACCTCCCCATGTTTAAGATATAACGTCCGTGGATTAATTAAATTACTGACAAGATAATTAATCGAATTCTTATTCATTTCTGAAATTAGTAGCACTCAGATCTTTAATCATTGTGTCGGATAAATATCCACCTGCAGGGTTTAACACAATATTCCTTCCTGAGCTCATTTCGGGGACATCATCAATCCAGCGCACTGGAACACGGTACCATAAATAATTTATAACAGCTCGTCATATAATCACTCTTATTTACCAAAGTACTGAGTATGTCATCCCAATAGAATAAGAATCACCCTTGGTAAATCAAATAAATAGGTAATGAATATACACGACTATTTTATATTATCTTATAGCTTTAGAGAATGCATCAATCCCTAAAGGTATAGATTACAATAACGATCAGTGAGTCTCATAATCTTATCCTTCCGGTGGTCCTGTTCAATACTTAACATAAGTACTAGTGTAATTCTCCAGTCAAGGTCAACTCAATCAAGAATACACTACAGTCTTTTTCCGAGTGGGGTCTCACTGCCAGTCTAGACTGTGAACAAATGATTTAGTCTTACAAGGAACTGATAGGTGACCTTTCTGTTCGAGACACCACGAACCACACTATCTCAATGTAAGACAAGGAGTATGATTGCATAAATAAATAAACTGCAAGCATATATACTTTGACTAAAACATGATTGCCAGATCAAAATGGTATTACTAATATCTGAAAGCCAAGCTTTTACAGCATATCTAACAATCTCCCACTTATGCTTAATAAGCTCATGGCTATCACTAACCACAATCTCTTTTAATCTAATTCTCAAAGTCTAGTCTAATATGTTGCTCTAATATCTGACTCCCATTCCTTCTACGTGTCTTGAAAAGACTTTCGTCGGTAGGCTCTTCGTCAAAGGATCTGCTAGGTTGTCCTCTGATTGTATCTTGGCAACAACAACTTCTCCTCGTCCAATGATTTCTCGTATCAGGTGGTACTTGCGCTCTATGTGTTCACTTGCTTTATGAGTTCGTGGCTCCTTCGAATTTGCCACTGCCCCGCTGTTATCACAGAACACTGTAATTGCAGCGGGCAAACTCGGCACCACGTCAAGGTGAAGGAGAAAATTCCTGAGCCAAACAGCTTCTTTCGCTGCCTCTGAGGCTGCTACATACTCAGCCTCCATGGTTGAGTCTGCCACGCATTTCTGCTTGACACTTCTCCATACAATGGCTCCTCCTCCTAAAGTAAACACAAACTCTGAGGTTGACTTGCTTTCGTCCCGGTCTGCCTGGAAGTCAGAATCGGTGTAACCTAACGGAAGCAACTCATCTGCCTGGTAAATCAACATGTACTCCTTAGTCCTTCTAAGGTACTTGAGTATATGCTTTACCGCAGACCAATGTTCCGGCCCTGGATTACTTTGATATCTCGCCACCATGCCTACTGCATAACAGATATCAGGTCATGTACACAACATCGCATACATGAGGCTTCCTACTACTGATGCATAAGGAACTGCCTTCATGTCCTCTATCTCTTGAGGAGTCTTCGGGGACATCTTCTTAGATAGAGCGATTTCATGTCGGAAAGGTAAATCCCCTTTCTTTGAATCATGCATGTTGAAACGCTTTAGGAGAGTGTCTATGTATGTAGATTGGGATAGGCACAATTTTCTCTTATCTCGGTCCCGAATGACCTTGATACCGAGAACATGTCCTACTTCTCCCAAATCTTTCATATCAAACTGCTTGGATAACCATACCTTTACGTTTGATAACATTTTCACACTGTTTCCAATGAGAAGAATGTCATCTACGTATAGCACTAAAAACACCACCACGTTTCCTTCACTTTTCTTGTACACACAATGCTCATTCGGACATTGGGTAAATCCATACGATTGGACAACCTCGTCAAAACGGATGTTCCAAGATCTCGAAGCCTGCTTTAGTCTATAAATAGACCTTTTCAGCTTACAGACCAGATGCTCTTGTCCCTTTGCAGTGAACCCTTCTGGTTGCTGCATATAGATGTCCTCGTCTAAATTCCCGTTAAGGAAAGCAGTCTTAACATCCATTTGTCAAATCTCATAATCCATATGAGCGGCTACTGCAAAGAGAATCCTGATGGATTTCAGCATAGCTACCGGCGAAAAAGTTTCCTCATAATCGATCCCTTCTTTCTGAGTATACCCTTTCGCAACAAGCCTAGCTTTGAAGGTTTCACCCTTCCCATCTGCTCCTCTCTTTCTCTTATAGACCCACTTGTATCCAATGGCATGCACACCACAGGGTGGTTCTACAAGATCCCAGACCTGATTGGAATCCATAGAATCCATCTCAGACTTCATCGCCTTTTACCAAGACTCTGCGTCCCGATCTTGCAGTGCCTCATTGTATGTCCATGGGTCGATTTCAAGAACGTCTGGGACTGCATCAGAAGACTCTCCCAGACCCATGAATCGTTCGGGCTGCCGGACAACCCTCCCACTACGACAATGTACTACCTGCTCAGGTGCATCATCAGCGATACGTGTTGCAGTACTATGTGGTGTAACATCTAGTGCACTCGGTATTGAAGTACTCACTCTCTTTACCTCCTCTAGGACATGTCTACTACTGGGCTTGTGATCTAACACACAGTCTTCTTCCAAGAACCTCGCATTCGTGCTAACGATTACTTTCTGGTCCTCAGGACTATAAAATAGACCACCTTTCGTTTCTTTTGGATATCCCATAAACAACCTTACTTCTGTTCTAGGTTCCAACTTATCACTATCGGTTCTCAGCACATGTGCTGGACTACCCCAAATCCTGAGATGTCTTAGACTAGGCTTCCGCCCATTCCACAACTCCCAAGGTGTAGATGGTACTGATTTAGAAGGTACTCTGTTCAGAACGTAAACTGCTGTTTCTAGGGCATATCCCCAAAACGAATCGGGTAACGTAGTATAACTCATCATCGCCCTAACCATTTCCATAAGAGTCCTATTCCTTCGTTCTGCCACGCCATTCTGCTGGGGTGTGCCTGGCGCAGTCAGTTGGGAAGTAATCCCATTATCCGTCAAATAGTCTCTAAATTCATTTGAGAGATATTCGCCACCACGGTCAGATCGTAATAACTTGATACTTTTTCCTAACTGCTTCTCCACAACCGCCTTATACTCTAAGAATTTTTCAAAGCATTCAGACTTGCGGTGCATAAGAAAAATGTACCCATATCTCGAGTAGTCATCGATAAATGTAACAAAGTACTCGAAACCTCCTCTCGCTTGAATAGACATAGGACCACATAGATCGGAATGAATTAGCCCTAACAGATCTTCGGCTCTATTCCCCTTTGATTTAAAAACCCTCTTAGTCATTTTGCCTTCCAGGCACGATTCACAAGTTGGAAAAGCCTCGACTTCTAACGACCCCAAGGGCCCGTCTGCTACTAACCTTTGAATCCTCCTCAGGTTTATATGACCAAGTCTTAGATGCCAAAGATATGTTTCATTCATTTTCGAAGGTTCCTTTCTCTTATTCGGTTTAGAAGATGAATTAAGTAATTGTTTATGTTGTAGTGGAGATGACTTTGGTTATAAAACATACAGATTGTCTACTAATGAACCAGAACGTATGAACTTTTTTCCAAAACGAATAACAACTTTATTATCGAAAATAGCAGAAAAACCATTCATAAATAACTTAGAAACTGAAATCAAATTCTTTCTAAGACTAGGAACATAAAGACAATCTTTTAAAATCAAAGTCTTATCTAAACCAAAATCTAAATAGACGTCTCCCACTGCAACTGCTGACGCTCTACTAGCATCGCCCAAGTAGATGGTAACTTCTCCTTCCCTAAGCCGTTTGGTTTCCTGGAACCCCTGCATGGAATTGCAGACATGATCAGTGGCTCCTGTATCTACACACCAGGTACTGGTAGATAACACCGCTAAACATGTTTCAACGACTAATGAAAAAGTTGTACCTTTATCGCCCTTCTTGAGGAGAGGGTAGTCGGCCTTCCAGTGTCCCTTCTGCTGGCACTTGTGGCACTTGCCTTTCGGCTTCTTTGCAGTTTGCTGAGGTCGCGCATCATTCATGACCGCTTTGCCCTTTCCTGCGAACTTCTTCCTCTTCCTACCTTTAGAAGGCCTGGAAGAAGAACCTTCAGCCGGCTGGGCAACCATCGCCTGGGCTTTGTGACGAAACAGGCCTTCTGCCGACTGAAGCTCAGCAACAAGTTCCGGAAGACTCATCAACATCTTATGCATATTGTAATTCAACTGGAATTGTTCGAAGCTCTTTGGCAAAGGCTGGAACACTATATCGACCTGGGTTTCCCCATCAATAAAAGCCCCAAGGACCTCCAGCTCATTCAACTGGGCCATCATAGCAACAAAATGTTCCCTTACGGGAGAGCCCTCACGCATGGTCATGTTCATCAAAACCCTCATGGCTTCTTGTCGGGCAGCCCGCGACTGATGACCAAATAACTCCTTGAGACTAAAAAGCATATCCGCTGCAGTGGCCATAGACTGATGCTGATGTTGAAGTACATTTGACAAGGATGCCAAGATGTAACACCTCGTCATCTCATCAGCCTTTTTCCACCGAGCATACGCCTCTTTCTCATTATCCCGCGCATTATCAGCAGGCACATCCGAACAAGCCTCAACAGTAGCAAATTTGTACCCTTCAGCAGTTAATACTATATCCAAGTTCCTTTTCCAGTCAATGTAATTGGGACCAACAATTTTGTTTTCTTTGAGAATTACGGATAACGGATTAAAAGACATTTTGAATTCCTGGGATCACATAAACATAGGTTTTACTTAGTCAAGTGATTTTAGAATTTAACATCAAATATTGATCCCTTAACAACAATATTCTAATAAATTCAACGGCACCTCTAAACATCGAATCCCCGCAGGCCACGGAGTGTGGACGTCTACGGTTCAAACCATCGCAAGAGGAGGGATTAATCCCATTAATTAACATACCGACAAATCAGTACTTAATTAATAGCCGTTTCATCTTTTGGCCAGCGCATAATAAAAACAACCTTTTCCTGTGGGAATATCATTTTAATTTGCACTTTAAGTGTAACCCATTAATTGGTACCAAGTTCACTACCAAATCATACGTTCATCTGTGGATGATCCGTACTCTTTTGTAATAGCTCGCTATTACCATCCTGAAAGAAATTTGTCCTTGTGAACTGTGAGATAAACCGTCCTGTGGGATCGATCTAAACCACTTCACTAACAAACCTATAATGGAGGCTTTGGATGTAATTATTTCAACCCATTACACACTTAATATAATTTTTATTTTAAGCGTTTTTCCTAGACATGCTCCTATTTCAATTTGCACATTAAGCAAATAAGGACATGCATAATTAATAAGCAATAATAAACTAGGAACTATAATCCAACTACTATGGCCATTAATTAATCTCCAATATTACGGAGAAACACAATTCTATCCTTGTTTGAATGTGTTTTCCATTTCAGGAATTGGAACATACCTTTCGCAGTGACTCCCACTCTTCATCTTGAATAGGCTATCTCCGGGAAAGTCGCCATTGGATCATCATCATGGCATTCGTCTGTGTGTTTGTCACCTCGCCCCGTCGAGTTTGGTCCACATCCGCCGGATCAACAATGGATAACAACAATTACATAATTCATCATATGACCCGCGCAGGAGTCGTACACGAGTTTTCTATGAAAGCAATAAACTATGCAGTGTTCCACTGTGCGAATAATTTATTACAAGGCATTCACCAACCCAAAAACCTCCTCGACATGTCCGAGGCTTATAAAAACACCATACACACATACATGAATTAAATCATACATACGGGCCATAATAGTCGGATTCGAAATCACCTGCAAATTGCAATTTCTAATCTACTATACCGCTGCGTCCGTACACACATAATTCATGTAAACAACCAAGTCCTAATTCCAACTGTGCACGAAGTTGAATTAAACCTAGGCTCTGATACCAGTTGTTGGGTTCTGTGAGGAACGTCAACAACATGCACAGTATTGAACTTATCGAAATAAATCCTAACGCAGCGGAATCTATAGTTAAGATTAGGACGTTACCTTTTAAAATTTCTGCCGACTCAGAGACGTTTCAAATTTCCTTTGATGGTGATCGTCTGATTACCACAAGTCAATCGTTGAAGAGTTTGGCCTTTGTCGACTCTAGTCGAGTGTTGAATCACGAACGGATCACGTCTCAAGTCGGGTCGGGTTGCAGCGGTTCGGGTTGCGGACAGATGCGCGTGCGTGTCAACTTTTCTATGCCTGAAAGGACTAGGTGTGCGGCGTCTGGGGTCACGCTGGTACGTTCTTGGGACGTCTCCTATATGCGCGAGGAGTCCTGATCAGGCGAGGAATAGCGGGTGCGTGCGGGTCGCGCGCTGCAGCTTTCCTATTCCTGTGAGGACTAGGCGAGCAGGGACTATGTCATGCCGATAGTATGCCGCACGTTTCCTGGGGCACGAGGAGTCCTGGTCGATCGAGGAGTCCTGGTTGAGCGAGGAGTGGTTTTCCGGCAGTGGTCGACGGCGGCGGATGGCGGCAGTCAGCTGAGGAAGGTGACCGAAAAATATGAAGGTTTGAGGTTTAATATAATCTCACCTTAAAGCCTTCTAATGGATTACCTAAACACTTACTTCAATTAATCTTGGTGATGCGATTAATTGAATCTCCCTCACTCTCGAACAAGACAATTTTTCTCTCTTTGAAAGATGGAAAAAACGAGTCTCACATGTGTTTCTCAAGAGGTTGGGACATGTGTATTTATAGGCTCCATTAGGGACCTTAAGGAGGTGGCAAATATGGGCTTATCCCATTAGGGCAAGGAATCCTAATTCTACTCCACAAGCTAATCCATATTAGGTCATGACTCCTTCTCCTAACATCACCTTCTAGAAGACTCTCTAGTCTCCTAATCCTAGGTAATATTCTAGAAGGAATATTCCCTAAGTCTTGGAATAATAATTATGGAATAAAATTAATTCCTAAAATCCTAATAAAATTAAATAATAATATATCCCACTAGAATATTATTATTGCTCTCCCCATTTGGCTCCAATTTAATCAATTAAATTAAACCTCCACTTGATTAATAAATATTAATCTGATTGACCGATTTACCTCCCCATGTTTAAGATATAACGTCCGTGGATTAATTAAACTACTGACAAGATAATTAATCGACTTCTTATTCATTTCTGAAATTAGTACCACTCAGATCTTTAATCATTGTGTCGGATAAATATCCACCTGCTGGGTTTAACACAATATTCCTTCCTGAGCTTATTTCGGGGACGTCATCAATCCAGCGCACTGGAATACGGTACCATAAATAATTTATAACAGCTCGTCATATAATTACTCTTATTTACCAAAGTACTGAGTATGTCATCCCAACAGAATAGGAATCACCCTTGGTAAATCAAATAAATAAGTAATGAATATACACGGCTATTTTATATTATCTTATAGCTTTAGAGAACGCATCAATCCCTAAAGGTATAGATTACAACAACGATCAGTGAGTCTCATAATCTTATCCTTCCGGTGGTCCTGGTCAATACTTAACATAAGTACTAGTGTAATTCTCCAGTCAAGGTCAACTGAATCAAGAATACACTACAGTCTTTTTTCGAGTGGGGTCTTACTGCCAGTCTAGACTGTGAACAAATGATTTAGTCTTACAAGGAATTGATAGGTGACCTTTCTGTTCGAGACACCACGAACCACACTATTTCAATGTAAGACAAGGAGTATGATTGCATAAATAAATAAACTGCAAGCATATATACTTTGACTAAAACATGATTGCCAGATCAAAATGGTATTACTAATATCTGAAAGCCAAGCTTTTACAGCATATCTAACACAATAGGTGTAGTAGTTATGTGCAATCGGGCTCTTTATATATACAATGTGATAGGTGTTTGTGAAACGTGTATTTGGTGCAACAGTCGCAGAACATTTGTGCAATATGTGTAGTTATTTGGTGCATCATGATACTGTTGGATCCATATGTTGTTGTATGACTTATTTTTGCATCCTATGAGTGACATTCTTGTATTTTTACATGTTTAACTGATTTGTTTTACNTTTTTTCAGGCATTTATGCAGGAATTCGCATCAAAGACACGTGTTCTTGCCATGGCCGGCATTGAAATTATACATTTGGTTGAGAATGCACCGCGAGACCTGTTGGGTGACGAGAATTTCACGAAAATGCAAAGAGCGGCACAGAAGCTGCTTGGGATTTGCAATGAAGATTCTAAAGGGAAGGGCAAACAACATGTGCCTGATGAACCTAGCCAGCACGCGACTCGTGATGATGAATCACCCTTTAAGTCCCCAACTCAGATTGTTGATGACGATTTTTGGAATGATCCCAAGAACATAGCTGCCATAGATGCGATCGTTGATGCTGTTGCACGTCGTGACCGTTTCAAACGGATGCACTGCGAGGGCCCCAGCTACAGCTTGGGATTGGTTCTTTCGTCTGATGAAGAGGAAGATGACATGGATATAGATCAGCGCCATACTACTCCTCCACACATGAGTGCTGGACATCAAGTAGACGAAGTCGCGGTCGGAGAGCCTTCCACTGTACCTGTACCTGTGCCTGTGCCATCAGGTATTTTGTTTGAGTTTATCATTTCACGTTTATAACTAAATCATCTAATTGTTGTTGTATATACGTGTTTAATGACTTATATTTTGTATTTTGTGTTTTATTTTTTTTTATATTTTTTTATTTTTTTTTGTCAAGCTGATTACGATGCGGTGGTTAATGAACCGGTCGGTTATACGGGTCATGATCGTGTGCAAGGTATGTACCGTATATATTGTATATATATGGGTCTTTATTGTACTGTCCGTTGTGAATGTTATTAAATTTTATTTTTTTACGTGTTGAATAGGTGCCGGTGGTGATACGATTGTTGATGTTGGTGTTGTTGACGTTGGAAGACCAAAAAGGAGTCCAAAGTTATCCAGCTTCCTTAAATCCCCTTTCAAACTGAGGTGTATTGATGTGGTTAAGAAACTCGACAAACAGGAAAATATGGTCATTAATTGGGTCCTGCACAAAGCTCAGGAGTAAGATATATGTTGTGCCATAGTGTTATCTTTTTTTTTTTAATCAACTTTATTGTCCAGTGTAATTATATATTCTGATTTTACTCTGTGCTGATAATATTTTATTCACAGTGATGTGATTATATATCAGTCTGTGTCCGGTGAGTATATTGTGAAGAGGGATGTGGTGGCATGCTTGGCCCCGAATATGCCAATCAACGAGACACTTATTGATCTGTGGGCTCGTATAATGAACTGCAATGAGAAGATCGGGAGACGTGGTTCAGTAGCGTGTTTCTTTGCAACCACGCGTCCGTGGAATGAGGTGCATCGTCATATATTTGGTGTATTAGAAGCATACTTATGATTTTGTTTCAGTAATGTTTACTATAAAATTTTGTGAATCACAGCTTTTTTTCAAGGGAAAGAGAAAGAAGGACGTAAGTTACAAGAAGTTTGTGGAGATGCTAGATGCAGATATCAATCGAATGTGTGTCTACAACCGGAAGAAAGTTTCAATGGTATCCCAATTTATTGCATTTCGGCTCTTGATCATGACGTGCAACATTACATTATCGTTTTTTTTTTCTTTCTTTGTTTGAATTACAGTATGTGTTCCCCGTACACTCTGGTGGCTTTAGTGGGTTGATTTGTATTTTGCCGGACACGTTGAAGATACATATCCTAGATAGTGCCTGCTTCTGTAAAGACGCCTCCATCAAGAAATCCGTCACGTCACATGCTAGGATTTTGGTAACAACTATCTCTACTTGTAGAAAGTTAACTTATTTTTTTATCACGTGATGCGGGTGTTTGTATTTGTCCGTTCTATTTTTTTTATTCATATATATATATATATATATATTATTGCTTTTTTTGTTGTTTTTTTGTTGTTTTTTTGTTGTTTTTATTTTGTTTTACATGTTCGCGTGTATATTTGTTGCAGCAACAATCACTTGCGAAGTACATGGCACAGATGAGTATGTCGAAATCGTCAAAGTCGGTCGCGCTCTCGATTCTGGACTTCATTGATTTTCCGTGGACTGAAGGTGTCGACGATGTAGATGCCGGCGTCCTAACAATGCGTCACATGGAGACATTCAAAGGACGTGTTCCGGAAGGCTGGAACCCGGATGTGAAGAAGGCCGAAAAGAGGCAGATCGACCTCATGAGGAAGCGTTACTGCTACGTCATTGCGTTTGCACCATACAACAAGGTGAAAGACGCTAACCTCGTTGAATCAAAGAGGTCTCCAAGGAAGAAAGGCGGTGTTGTATGATGTGTTGCATGGGTCGTTTGTTGTTTGGACCCGTTAGACGTATTGTTGCCATGTTTTGGTTTCTAGCACTAGGTTTTGGATGACTATTCTAGTAGTTTGTTATGATTTGTTTTCGTCGTTTTTGGTATGTTAGCACGACAATATATATTGTTTCTTTTATTTTATGGTGGCTGAATGATGCGATGCAGTTATAAAATATTATGTAGAACAGGTTTCCGATTCAAAGTTTGTGGATTATTGGAAATAGCTATTGACGTTAATTTGTGGAGTGGGTCGATAAAATGCGACATTACAGTCTGTAAAGTGCAACGGCATACTGTATATTGTGCAAGGTGACTGGATATAAAGTGCATTAGCGTGGCATATACACGAGAAATGCTTAAGTGCGACATTACATTTTGTAAAGTGCAACGGCGTGTTATATATCGTGCAATACGACTATATATAAAGTTCAGTAATGTATTATATACATAAGTAATGCTTGTATTGTCAGACGTTTGGTTGTTGCGATGTCGATTTGTTGCAATCTTAAATACGTATGTGTATTAGGCCGTTATAGCGAATTATTTTGTAATTGTGTAAATACACGGGTTCATACACTATACTCTTCTTTAAGATTCATATGGTGTCCACAACTGAAAAAAGTGCAACGCGATGTTCATGGAAGTGCAACGCAATGTTTAGAAAAGTGCAACGCATGATCTAAAAAAGTGTGATAAATTGTGTTCGCAGTCAATGTGCGCACCCAAAATACCACATAAATATCCCACTGGCATACATATTAATTATCATCCAATACCAATGAAAAAAAAAATGACGAGAGTAGCACTAAAATGACCGACGCAAAATTCACGACAATGATCAAGTGCTACATAGAGCAATATTCTCTAAACCAACAACCATACGTCTCTACCTTTTCCAAATAAAGAATAAAACGAAAATCCAAATAA
Source organism: Striga asiatica (assembly GCA_008636005.1). Lineage (NCBI taxonomy): Eukaryota > Viridiplantae > Streptophyta > Magnoliopsida > Lamiales > Orobanchaceae > Striga > Striga asiatica. Next base: position 293,524 of record BKCP01004517.1, on the reverse strand, counting down.
AAAATAGCATTAAACCAAATGTCCAATCGTAGTATTTTGATCCGAGATGACTTCCATCAACTGCTTGTTGCATCACCTACTGCCTGTGTCTGCATGTATTATTATTATTATTATTATTATTTTTCTTATATATATATATATATATATACATGTTAATATTCATACATCACATCTAATACGCATTACGCTATTGTACGAATACACACACATTGTTAATAAATACATGCGAATATTGAGAAACGATATAGGATGTTGACATATGTATAGAGATGCACGTTGTAGAGAAATATATATGCATAATATATATGTTAGAGTATCAGATAACTATTTGTGCATTTACCTCGACGGCATTTGACGTGTACGCCTGTTGCTTCTTGGGACACGTACGTGCGTTATGGCCTGCTATTTCTCCACACGACTTGCACGTCCTTCGTTTCTTTTGCGAACCTTCAATTGCCTTCTCCTTCGCACTTTTCAGTCTCTTCCCACTGCCTTTGTTCTTGGATTGTGTCGGAGGGTGAATGTTCACCTCTTGAGGAGCAGCCATGCCGACAAACGATTCAAATTGGTGTTCTTTACCAATAATCAGTGTATCCCCTGATTGCGAACAGCATACACGATATTTTATAAAGTGCAACAACGTGTTTTATATTGTGCACTGTGACGATAAGTAAAGTTCAATAATATAGTGTATACATTGTAAATGCTTAGGAACAATTTACCAGTGATCGTTGCATCCCCTGTTTGAGCAGACATGAGCTTAGTCTTGTATGCTTCGACGATTTTGGAAAATTCAATGAGGCGATCGACACGAGGCTCAGCTAATCCAATGCATATATGTATATCTTACCACAATTTGTTCAACATGTGTTTTGTATCATCGGCCTGGGCGCACTGTGCAGCAACATCGTCAAGAACATAAAACATGGGATTACTAATCGCCTGCTTCGTCCATCTCGACCTGATATGTGCCGACAGAATGAGATTGAAGTTCTGGTCTTTGAGCACAAAAAACACGTGTCTACACAACCACCCGTACAACTCGAAGTGCTTGCACGAGCACGTAGACGTAGTCAGGACGACATCATGAGTAACAGTGAAGGTCTTATCATTTGGGTCTTTGAGTTTGAATTCCATAATTCCTTCACTTTCAGAGACGCTCGTTACACGATAATTGAAACAAGCTGCACATATCTCACCCTGTACACGGTAGAATAAGAATGTTGTGTAAACAGACCTAGGTGTCTTCAATTCAGCCATTTGTGACTCACTGTCGTTTTGTAGTTTGACCGACACGTTTCGTTGCGCGTCCATCACACTGTCGAAATGTCGTAAGAACTCGACTAAGCTGGAATGGCTACTCGTGAAATGTCCGAACCAATGGTTCTCGCTCTCGGACCTAGACGTTGTCCTCATCAAACCACTCATTTTGACATCCCTAAAAAAGGCTGGAATCCAAAATTCCCTTTTTGCAAACAGATCAATAAACCAATTGTGTGTTTCCAGCATATAATCTCTCATTATTGCTGCCCATTTAACTTCAAATTCATTAGGCTATATAGTTCGATCCCACACAATATCATTAATCCTTCGTTTGAATTCTACATCATTATTTAAAGAAGGACCAACCTTGTCACATAATTTAGTCATTATATGCCACATGCAAAATCGGTGTTTCGAAGTTTCGAATACACTAGGAAACGCAATGCCGATGGACGGGTCTTGGTCTGTGACAATGTACTCGGGCTCGTGGATCATGGCATCTTTGAAATTTTTCAATACCCAAACATAAGAGTCGATGTCCTCTTTCGATATCAAGGCAGCTGCAAATGTCACACACTTGCCGTGGTTATCTATGCCGGTAAAAGGTGCGAATACCATGTTGTACCTACACATTGATCAAGTTGATTTAGTACACAAGTGATAATTTTTATATTGTGCAACCAGGTAATCTATAAACTATGCAATTATTGTTAACATTTGTAAATATTATCGACCTGACAAAATATATCTGAAAATATATGTGAAATTTGTGCTAACCTGTTTGTGCGGTACGTCGCATCGAACGATACAACATCACCAAACGAACCGTAGTTCCTTCTCGAAATCGGATCAGCCCAAAAAAGCCGTTTCAAACAGTCGCTCTCGTCAAGCTCGTATTGGAAGTAGAAGGCTGAGCTTGCTTCCCGACGCTTATGGAATTTCTCGATAATCAATTGTGCATCAGCTCCTAAGATGTACGCAAGGAGTTCCCGCCTAATGTTCTTGAAATCCACGCTAGTGGCTCCGACGTTCGTGTACCCTCCAACCATCTCTTTGTACGCTTGGTACGACTTGACCGGCCCAATATTGGCCTTTATGCAATTCATTACGAACGACCGATGTCCTGCATCCATCGACCTATTGATCTTCATTTGTGACTTGCAAGCATCAGATGTCATTGAGTGGCTATATTTTTCCTCAAAGGTTTTAACGATGTATCCGTTCGATCCATCATATTGCACTCCAATCTTGGCAGTACATCCTACCCTGTTGGACACCCTACGTCTCGTCACATGACCTGTAGCATGTCTCGTAGAACTGATGACATCATGATGCTTATACCCCTCCCGGGAGCACACGAGGTATTTCCAAATAACCGTCTTGGTCTTGTCATGTGCTTTCACCAATGTGCTATGTCTCACGTCAAAACCAACACTAAGAGCATAAGTCTTGTAGAAGTTCACCGCTTTATGTAAATTCCGGAATCTTTGTCCTTGATATGGTTTAATCGATTCGTCACATTGTGGTATCCAATGTTTTGTCCCACCCGGTGTGATTAAAAGCTGCTGATGTGTAACCGGTGATTGCATTCCTTAAGCGTCATTTCAATGGGACAAAAAAAAAAAGGTTAGTAATAATAAAACAAGCCAACATGTTGCACTGATATGAACATACGATTGCACGCAATAGACTCGAACATTGCACTTTATAACAGAAAAGTAAGAATGTCCTCAATACCTGGTTGAGATTCATTCAAAGCCATTGTCTATGCTGCTCAAACAATAAAACACGTGAAATCCCTAAAAATAGCATGAAAAAACAAAGTACATCAGATTAGTTTTCCACTAAATATTATAGGAATATTACACAGCTTAATAATATAAACTACCAACACTCGATTCATACAATAATTGACCAATTGTTCGGTTTATATTTGGTGATCGTTATACCTGAGGTCGTTGAGTATGCAATATGATGACTCGCGTGGAAAATTTGGGCTCGCAGGTGGAAATTGGCCGGAATTCCTCCGCAATATCGAAAAATCGAGCTGGAATTGGTGGAAGAACGGCCGCGAATTTTCAAGTGCATTGATTTTTCGCCACTAATTCCATGTCGTCGAGTATGTAATATGGCGACTGGAATTTGGATGGAAAAATTGGAATCGCGGATGGAAAATTGGCCAGAATTCCCCGTAATATCGAATAACGGAGCACGAATTGGTGGAAGAACGGCCGAGAATTCTCAAGTGAGAAGATTTGTCGCCATTAATTCCATATCAATTGCTCAGCTGCGGGAAATTGAAATACAATGTTAGATGCGAGAATACAACGGTTTCACTTTCAGCTGGGAATTCCAATTAGGATGTTTATTTACGTTATTACCCTCCAATTGATTGGGCAGCTCAATTTCAGCGCTCATCCTGGGGCATCAGATAGCTTTGATCTTGTGTACATAATTCATTCTCATTTCTTTCATTAAGAGTCATTCTCACCGGAACCCAACCCTAAATATATATATATATATATATATATATATATATATATTATGTCATTTTGTTATTTATTGTTTATATATATATATATATATATTATAAATATATATTATATAAAATGTAAAATAAATTAAATTTATTTGTGTTGAATTACGGTTGTATTTTATTTATGCGGCAGGAAAGGATCTGATGATACCAAATTGCACGAGGGTATTGTTGCTGGTTTGAAACAGATGCTAGACCAAAATAATGAATTGGTAAAATCATTTCGTATGGCGAGAGACAGAATGCAGGAGCTCGGAGAGGCTAACGTTAGAGTTCATTTGATTGGACAGAGATATAATGATGCTAGACGGTATAACCTGCCAACCAGTTCTGAACTCACTGTGTTGGTTGTTGGTGATTTTGACCAAGCAATGGGTGAGAGAGACATATTGGCTGAAACCAAAAGCGGTCTTCTAAAGCGTATAAATGAGCTCAACGCTTCATATCTGGCACTACAATATCCTCTATTGTTTCCTTATGGTGAGGATGGTTACAGAGATCGTTGAAGGAAAAAAATCAAGTGAAGACGGACGACAACATGTGAGTGTCCGAGAGTATTTTGCTTTCAGAATGCATGATAGGGACCATGAACTGGCTACTATTGTTTCAGCAAGAAGACTGTACCAACAGTTTATTATTATGCTTATGTCGTGGTCGAATCATCGAGGCTGCGATATATTCAGTTCAATCAAAAAAAACTCCGTTGTGCATTTATAACGGTTTGGTGGATGCCATTCTTCGTGGCGACACGGACCCCAGTTCCCGAGGAAAGAGGGTTATCATTCCTTCTTCTTTCACGGGGCGTGCTTGGAATATGATTCAGAATTATCAAGATGCAATGGCTATTTGTAGATGGGCCGGTTATCCTGATTTGTTTATTGCTTTCACCTACAATCCAAAATGGCCGGGGATTGTTCGATTTCTTGAACCGAGAAAATTACGCCCATAGGATCGACCGAATATTGTTTGTAGGGTCTTTAGATCAAAACTCAAAGAAATGCTTAGGGATTTCCGTACGACGCAGATGTTTGGCAAGGTGATTGCAGGTGAGATATTATTTCTTAGCAATTATCTTATAATAATTTATTGTATCCAGATTGCTTAATTCGACCTTCACCAATCAATAACTTATTCGAGTATTAATGATTTTGATACATCCTTTCTTGGGCAGTCGTCTACACAATTGAGTTTCAAAAACGTGGATAGTCTCATGCTCATATACTTCTGTTTTTAGCTAAGGAGAACAAGTTCCCTAATCCTTCGGACATTGACAGAATCATATCAATTGAGATACCAGATGAATTATCTAATCCTTTGTATTATGAAGCAGTAAATGAGCACATAATTCACGGTCCATGTGGTTTGGTACGAAAAGGTTCGCCGTGTATGGTGGATGGTAAATGCAGCAAGCGTTTTCCAAAACAGTGTATCGAATCAACCACTGTTGATGATGAAGGTTATCCTCGGTACAGACGGCGTGATGATGGGAGGTCTATTAACAAAAATGATGTTGTTGTCCACAATGGATATGTCGTGCCTCATAACCGTGGTCTTTTGTATGAAGTTCGAAGCTCACATCAACGTGGAGTGGTGCAATCAATCACGATCAATAAAGTACCTCTTCAAATACGTGAACAAAGGCGACGGTCGTGTGACGACATCTTTTTATCAAACGTCAGCTGCACGGGAACCTTAAAAACCTTTGGATGAGATCGACATGTACTATGATTGCAGGTGCATTTCTTCATGTGAGGCTGCATGGCGTTTGTTGAGTTATGAGTTGCAATACAAAAAACCTCCTGTTCAGCGGTTGAGTTTCCATTTGAAAGGAAAGCATCAAGTTTTTTTTTTACGATGATGATAATCTTCAATATGTTCTCGACAAACCCTCTGTAGAGGATAGTCAATTTCTTGCGTGGTTCGAGGCCAACAAAATATATCTGACAGTAAGGGAACTAAATTATGTTGAGGCTCCGTCGAATTCGTTTGGAATAAAAAAAACCCGCGAGTGGACTCCTAGAAAAAATGAAGACCAACCATCTGTAGGTCGTCTGCAGTATGTACCTTCTGGGTGTGGAAATGATTTCTATTTGAGGTGTTTGTTAAATGTTGTTCGCGGTGCAACGTGTCATGAGGACTACATGAAGGTTGGAGAGGATCAGTATATTACATATCAAGATGCTTGCTATGAAAGGGGTTTGTTGGAGGATGATAGAGAGTACATAGACGGCATCACTGAAGCAAGTCAGTGGGCATCCGCAGACTCTCTAAGACGCATGTTCGCATCGTTACTGGTTTCTGGTTCGTTTGGTAGACCTGAGGAGGTATGGACAAGATGTTGACAATCTTTGTCGGACAACATTCTTTACAGACAGCGGCGACTGTTCAACAATGATTGTATTTTATTATATTAATGATATTATATTCTAAATATGATGTGCCTTGCATTTTGATATACAAATTTATATTCTTTTCAATTGTTGTGATGCTAAATTATCTTTTTTGAAAATTTAGGTTTGTTGCTTACAGAAGAGTAAATCCAGAATCTAGCCCTTGTTGAGATTGAGTATTTATTGCGACGGCGTGGAGCAAGTCTTAGTGATTATTCAACTATGTCCTTTCCTGATAGCGACAGTATGCAATCAAATTCAAATTGTTTAATTTTGGATGAGTTGAACTACGATCGAAAGGCTCTTGCTGTTGAACAAGCTATGCTTCTTGAAAAAATGACTGACAAACAAAAAGGAGTGTACTCAACAATTATGTTGTCCGTGGATTCCGGTCAAGGCGGTGTTTTTTTTTTTTTTT